>PVJN01037756.1:0-20715 GCA_004026805.1 Lasiurus borealis | reverse complement strand
AATGCTGAAGGGTACTCTTCTAGAAGAGGAAGAAGAAAGAGGTAAAAGACAAAAAATTATGAACAAATACATATCTATCAACAAGTGAATCTAAAAATTAAGTGAATTAAAAATTTGATCAACAGAATAAACTGGTGAATATAATAGAATCAGGAGCACAGAAAGGGAGTGGACTGTTAATTCTTAGGGGGAAAGAGGTAAAGGGTGTACAGGGAGAGACTGGAAAAAAATCATACACCTATGGATGAGATCAATGGGAGGGAGCTAAGGACAGAGGGAGGGGTGGGAGCTGGGTGGAGGGGTGCTATGGAGGGGAAAAAAGAGAAACAAATGTAATAATCTGAATAATAAAGATTTAATTAAAAAAATTGAAGATACAGAAAATGATATTATAAGAAAATAAAATCTCAAAAGTTGTATTTTACATAAATCTCTTCGAAGATATTTCTAGAAGAATACTCCGGTAGGAAGAAAAATAAACCTACAAACATACTACTAGTTTTGTGGAAAAATTCTTGATATTAATGACCTTTATTGTATCTTAAAATGTAGATGAAAGTGTAGTATATGCAAATAACACAGAATTAAGACTCCAGAAAATATCCTCTTGAAATAAAGGCTTCCGTGATGGAGAAAGCAACATCAAAGGAGGCGAGAGCACTTGCTTGGTTTGCTGATTTGATGTATCAATACATAAGAGATTGAAGAGGACATTAACGTAACTACTGGTATAAAACCATTACAATGTAAGAAATTTCCAAATTCCATATAAACAACAAGAACACTTGATCTATAAAGTGGAAGATGCAATAGGAGAAGGGGCAATAAAGAAAGTATGAAAAATAAAGTGTAAGCTAATATGGCAGAAATAAATCATAATACAACAATAATTAAATGAATCAAGGTAAAGATGGTCAAATAAGATTTTTAAATGTAAAACAATTTTAAACAAAACATACTGAAAATAATAGAAACATACAGAGGTCAAATATGAATACAAGGATGACCTAAGCCCAAATATTGATAAAAGGTTGAATTCAAGTAGCAATGGCATAAAGGAAGAACCACAGAAGCAATAGTAGATGTAGCAAAATGTGCTTGTGAATGTGCTTGTTCATGACAATGCAGCCAAATAAACTCAGATGCCCTGGTTTTCATAAAGCTGTCTAAAAATATGACCAGCAAGGAGGGGACACACATTCCTTTTAAGTGCACCTAGAGTGTTAAGACACATTTTCCATGTGGATCCCAATTACTGCCGCTGAAGGGATGCAGAAGGGTACCATAAGGAAAGTCTATATGGTACCATAAGCTCTCTCTAGGTGGTTCAGGCTAGACTTGAGGCTCCAGACATCTAGAGGGGAGGGCATGGAAAGGCAAGGCACAGTCAGAAAAGAGAATATGTACAGAACACACTAGTGATATCCAAAGAGGCTGCTTAAGACCTGAGTCAGCCCCAGGCTTTGACCCCTTGTCTCGCCTTCCACCCTACAAACCTGAAGAGTCAGTACCTCAGCTCACCTTAACCCATCCCTGGTTTCTGGTTGTGGCACATATGCACATGTCTGAATGTTTATGCATTGTCCCCAAATCTATATGTTGAAATCCTAACTCCTAAAGATGGTAGGGCCATTGAGTGGTATTTATAAGCCCTTATTAATGGGATTGTGGTTTTATAAAAAAGGTTCCAGTGGTCCCTAGCCTCTTTCCACCAAATGAGAACACAGCGAAAAGGCTATATCTATGAACCAGGAAAGGGACCATCACCACAAGGTGACTCATACCTTGACCTTGGACTTGCCAGCTTCTAGAACTGTGAGAAGTAGATTTCTATTGTTTTTAATCTACACAGTTTGTGGTATTTTGTTCTAGCAACCCTAAGGGACTAGGGCATGTTTCAAAACATATATGGAGAGTGAAGACTAGGCCAGCACATCATTTGAAAACCAAGTTTTAAGTAGAAAAATTATGGATTCTTGGATATGAAAATACTGTATTGGTTTGTGAAAGGATGAGTATGTGTATGTGTGCATGAATATGTGTGTGTATGTGTGTGTGTGTGTGTGTGTGTGTGTGTGTGTGTGTGTACACATGTCCCAAAGGTCTTTGTGCAGTTTTAAAGCTTTACTAATTCCAGAATTATAAGTGCTACAAATTTATAGTTATTATTTAAAGGTTTAACTACATATAACTCTTTTATATTTAGATTTAAATATATTTAAATATATCTTGAATAACAAATTTTAACTTTTTGTGTATAGGTAGCTCTGACTGACAAAACAAACACTACTCAAAATTCACAAAACTGAGTATAAAAGTTCTAAGTCTGGATTTATACAAGACAAAAACATGATGTGCAGAAGCTGGAGTTGAGGACAGAAGAAATAAAATAAAAATCCCTGGGAAACAGCCACAATTATAGGATTAACTTCTAATTTTCAAGGTTTATGAAACTGGTGGGCCTCAAGTCAAGATCTCGTAGGGACAAAGGGAACTGGGTGACATCTAGGTTCCAGATGAAATTAATAGGAAATTGGCTAAATTATCTCTGGCAGGATGAAAGAAGAGCTGGAAAGAGAGATCTAGAAGGTCCAGAAAGGCTATGTGGATTGGGTGGTGGGGGATGGGCATCCTCCTCTTCTTATTGTCCCTCCCCCACCCTCAGGAACCTTTGTGACAAGGTCACAGCTCTGTGATGCAGGCCTGGGTTTCTGCCCCCATCTGAGCTGGCAGTGTTCCATTGCCTGAGGGCAGCAGTGTGATTCAGAAGATGGAGAACCTTCTCTTTTCTCTGAAAAGCGCTATTGCTACCTGGCAGCACTCCAGTCCTTGCTGGGTGATCGATGTCATCCTTGGTATTGTGTGTGGGGCGCTGCTCTTCCTTGTGTTCGTCCACTGCTCTGAGAGTGATGGACCCTCACCACCACCCAGGGAACAGAGAAACACCAGGAAGGTAAGGATCCCTTGGCCAGACCCAACAGAGATGATCTTTTTTAAAAAAAATATCTATTATTGATTTTCTACAGAGAGGAAAAGTTAGAAACATCGATGAGAAAGAAACATCAATCAGCTGCCTCCTGCACACCCCCCATTGGGGATGTGCCCACAACCAAGGTACATGCTCTTGATTGAAATTGAACCTGGGACCCTTGAGTCCCCAGGCCAACACTCTATCCACTGAGCCAAACCACTTAGGGCTCTTTTTTCTATTCTTATTCCCCCTTTTCTGAATGACCTAGGGTAGTGGTTGGCAAACTCATTATTCAACAGAGACAAATATCAATAGTACAATGATTGAAATTATTTTTTAGAGCCAAATTTTTTAAACTTAAACTTCTTCTAATGCCACTTCTTCAAAATAGACTTGCCCAGGCTGTGGTATTTTGTGGAAGAGCCACACTCAAGGGGCCAAAGAGCCTGCATGTGGCTTGTGAGCCACAGTTTCCCGACATAGGGAGACTCCTGCGATGGGAGGAGAGAGCAGTTGCTCTCAGGAAAGGACAGGACCTCATCCTGCTGGGAACCAGCCAGGCGGGAGGGGTTAGAGCAGGCGGAGGATTTCTATGCAGAGCTCTCTGACCAGGAGGCCAGGTGTGGTGAGGGTTCTAGGGCATAGCCCCAAACACAGTAACCAGTGGTCAATGACAGAATTCTAAGGGCTGAGCCTCTGTGGGGGCCTTGGTATCACATCACCTTCCACAGGAGATGTCTAGGGCAAGCCTCCCCTCTGTGGGGCTGATCAGAGGACAGTGATCTGAGGGAGCCACTCAGGGCTGCTGAGCAGGGACTGGGGTGGGCTGTGGCCTGGGAAGCAGAGTCCTACCTGAGGGAGCTCCAGGTGGGCCTGCAGGATGTGTGTGTTTCTCGAGCCGAGAAAAAGAGATCAAAGAATTCAATGGTGCATCTCCCATAGAAAATTTTTTTTGCATTCTTCGAAGAAGAAAATAAAATATTTTATCCACTTTAAAATTAAGTAAAAGACCAGCTCTAAATCAACATGGTTTTATTTCTATCACGAATACTCACTGAACTGAATTTCTCAATGCTTTTGGAGAAGAAACAATAAAGCTAAGACTCCACAGAATACTTTAGCATAGAAGAAACTCTGATACTCAACAATAGTAATAAGTAAAAGGGGAAGAACTAGAGAGCACAGTAGGTAACTGTAGAAAGTCATATTGTTCACGAACCCTGAGCGTCTGCCGCTTGTCTAGAGAGGAGAGTGACATGGGGTCCCAGCCCCTTGTTTTTCTTGTCTCAGCGTTCAGTGGAGCCGAGGAGGAGCAGCAGGAGCAGGAGCAGGAGAAGTGGAGCTTTGAAAGGTGAGCTTCTGCCCTCACTCAGCCCTGCCTGAGACTTTGCCTCCACCTGCACGGTCCCTGAAGCAATGCAGGTCCCCAGGATGCCAGCGGCAGAGCTGTCTCTCAGGAAGCAGAACCCTCAGGAGGCTCCTGGAGGAAGGAAGAAGGCAGATGCTTCCCAGATCCCATGCTGGGAACGAAGCCTCAGGGCCTGGAAGTGGGTGCTTCCCTATCAGTGGGTCCCAGGAGGGGCATTGGGTTGTTGTGGATCAGTAGTGCCAGACTGGGAGCTGGGATGCCCAGGTCTAGCTGAGGGTGTGCTGTTTACCTTTTCTCAGATTCCTCCCAGGTGCCCCTGCCCTTTTTCCTCACAGGGACATAGGGAGGGACCATTTGTAAATGTCAAAGCACTACCCTGTCCTGAGCCTTGCCATCGCTGTCAGGGGTCATGTGGCCTTGGCCCTGATGTTAGGACTCCTGAGTCAGCTCTCCCAGGTCTCATTTTTAAAGGGCTGTGGCACTCAGCCTCCTGTAAGACCTCCTGGCCCTGCTGTACCATGTGACCCAGTCTCCTGATTTCCAGCCTGCAGAGAGTGCCTGCAAGAACTGGAAAAGGCTCGGGGCCTAATTAATCTTCTTGGAAGGTAAAGAATCTTTCCCTTCTCTCCAGGGTCCTCTTCCCTCCCGAACCTATGAAGTCACCTTAGGCCTCCTGGCACCGACCTGGGAGGGGCCATAGGACAGGGTGAGGCTATGGCCCTGGGGTGAGGGACAACAGGCACACTGGGAAGTCAGTGTCAGGACCATGAAGGACCATGGAGGTGCCCACTCTGCCTGGCCTGCCCACGTGCTCCTGGCTGCAACCTGTGCCTCCATTTCCTGCAGCCACCTGGAGAAGCCCCCTGAACAGAGCGGCGTTCGTCAGCGCTCCTGTCAAGACCCCTCTGGTGAGGTCTGCAAAGCAGTGCCTGCTGGAGCCAATAGGCCCTGCAGGGTGCCTGTGGAAGATGCTGCTCCCACCATCTCCCCTTTGATTTCTCTGGCTCCTGTGACTGAGTGCCCGTTACCTCTGGCCTCCACCTTGTCACCAGGACCAACCACCTCCTCAGTCTCCCTTCATTCCCACTCATCCCAGAGTGCCTCTCAGCCACCAGAGCCTTTCCTTCTCCTGGACAACCTTTCACCCCAGCCATTTGCACTTTCCCATTCTCCCTCACTTCCCTCTGATTCAGGGGCCCACCCTCCAACCCCCACAGCCTTCTCTGCCTCACCATCACCAGCCTCCACTCTGACTCTTCCCCAGTGTGACTCAGTGGCACTGACACTGGGCCCCATCCCGCAGAACTCATGTCCACACACACCTCAGTCAGCTTCTCCCACCCCAGCTGTCTCAGGCCTTAGCCACTCAAGCTGTCCCGTTTCAGCCCTGTCCTGGTGGCAGGCGGCTACCAAAACCTTGTGCCTCTCAGCCTCATCACTGTGGGAGTCCCGGCAAGAGCACCTGTCGCACCACTCACCAGAGGCCTCATTCCAGGAAGACCCCCCAGGCAGAAAGGCAGAGGCTGGTAGCCTCTCTTTGCTCAGCTCTGATGAGCAGAAGCTACTGGAGATACACATTGCAAAGAGAATCAACACAACAATTTTGAAAGAAAATGAAAAATATTCATTATATCCAAAACAAATGAACCCAAACTGCCACCTGCACTCTTTGGGGAGTAAGTGGAAATCACTGGGTGCTGAGCCAGACACCACAACCCCCCAATCCTTCTGGAGCATGACGGATGAACAAGAACAACTGCACAGTCCTCTGCAGCTCTACAGCCAGCATTTTTGGGGTCTCCCCTCACTGCACAGCGAATCCCTGGAGGCTACTGCCTGGACATCTAAGGGCTCTTCTACACTACAGCCTCCACCTTTTTTATTCAATGGCATCTTGAATGCCTGCCCAGTTCAACTGCAGGTTACAATACCTCCACTGCTTTCCCATTCCCAGCCCATGTCTCACTTGGAGTTCCCATCTCCACCCTTGCTTCCAACTATGCTTCAATTACAGCCTCCACCACTGGCTCAGGTCCAGACCCAATCCTCTCTACCAACCCTACCACCTTTTTCTCCACCTCAGATTAGAAGCTGTGGAGTATCATGCCCAACAGCCCACAATAAGCCACAATTTTTAATCCCAATTGAAATTCAACATCCTGAAAGGCCCTTGTTGCAGAAGCAAGTAGAAAGTGGGCGGGATTTATCCTCTGTAGTCAAAAGATCTCAGGAAGTCTTCAGTGTCTTCACTTCCAATCTTCTCAAAGACAGCATTCTTCCTGAGAATTTTTCAATCACTCCTAAGCCTCGGAAGCAACTGGAGCCACATCTGCAAAACCGGCATATGCAACACAGCTGGGAGCTGTCCCCCAATATGCAAGAACCTCCCAAACTAGGGCCACATCAGAGCGAATTACCAGGGACATGTCAGGCAAAGGACAAACATGAGCCCTCACATCCCTCTTCACTCACAGGTGAAAGCAGCAATGATGCACAGAACGTGGGGCTCCAGCTAAGCCACGTTACAGGAAAGTTCCCAAAAGATCTTTCCAGGGGCTCAGAAAGCTCCCTAGTGAGGTTTCAGAGGGTAGACTCTGAAGAGTCAGAAAGTGACATGATGCTTTTGAGAAGGGACTCCGGAAGTGACTTATTGAGGAACTTGGACAAAAATCTAGAAAATACACTAAAAGGCCACTTGGGCAGCAAGTTGGGACAGATGAGCAAGAGCCTGATGAGTGTGCATGGACCCTGGCTTGCTGTCAACCACTCTTCTGCCCAGGCTGACACTCACATGGAAACCAAAAATCTGGGAATATTAAATGATTGGGAACCCTGCATGAACACCTCTCACGGGGTCTTCTTTCTCGATACTGACATTCAAAAGGTGCTAGAAGCACATATTACAAAATTTTGGGTGAAGCACCGATGGGGCCTGCCCCTCAAGGTCCTCAAGCCCATGAATCTCATTAAGTTGAAAAGGGCTCAAGCCTCACCCATTCTGGAGTTCCCCTTTCCCCCCTCATCCACCTGTGTATCTAGGGCCTGCTCCATAGACAAGTTTGTTGAGTTCCCAGGAAAACCTCCTCAGGCCTGTCCAGGAGAGAAAGTGAAAACAGAAGACTCAGTTCCCACCCTGGCTAAGTCTCTCCTTGCCCACTCATGTGTGTGTGAGGAAATGCAGGGTGCTCTGGGAGGGACCCCATCTGGTGTTGACCATGGTCCTTCAAAGGCCTCTCTGATTAGACAGGTGGAGTGGGTCAAGAGGAGTAGCTTAGATTTCAGTCCAAGTTCAGCATTGGCCAGGAATGAGCCAAGAGGGAAGAGGAGAAGTAGGGCCTCACAAGACTCCTACAATGGTGTAGCAATGCTGGAGATGAACTTAGGATCCCAATCTTTGAGGGCCAAAGAGGTCAAGGAGACAATGGAGGCCAGTGTGTCCCCTGTTCTTCAATCAGTGTTGGGAAACAATGTACTGACAACATCCCAAAACATCAATGCACATTTGAGGAGTGTAGAATCTCCAGGGACCAGTAAAAGCTGGCTATTCCCTAGAATGTCTGTTCTCCAAGATTCAGGAGAACCATGTCTTAAAAATGAGGTCACTAGTGAATTTAAATCCAAAGTGAAGGTACCGTCAAAGAACCAACCTCAAGACTGTCTCACACACATGCCCCTTGCTGTAGACAAATTGGCTTCTCGGGTGCAACATCACCACTTCCAGAGAATGCCACCTGGAGTCAAGCTAGCTTCCCATGTGTTATGTGGCTTTAAGACGCCCCAAAGGAGCAGCCAAGGGAAGCAGGAACCCAGGATCTCAAATGTTCAAGACTCTTGGAAGAATCAGAGACAAATGATCACCCCTACCTACAAGAGAGAGAATTATAGGAGGCCCAACCCAAGAGAGCAGGCAGAAGGGCCTGAGAAATTGGGGACTTCTCATACCATTAGAATGACCCCGTTTGCCAAGGCTAGGGGCACAGTAGACTCTGTTGGGAGGAAATACCTCCAGCTGGGGCCAGAGAAGAAACCGGGTCCTCCAGAAAGTTTATTCAGACAAAGAATGAGGCTCTTTTTCCAGGGGATTTTCTCCAATAAAAAACCCAAAGGTCAGGATGCTCTGCTAAATGACAAACTCAGTTCAGCTCCTGCCCAGAACCAAGCACCAGTCAAAAGCATATCAATTATGGACCCCAAGACCCCTGAAGCTCAGACACTTATAACAACTGTAGGACAGATTCTAGAGGAGAAAATTGCCATTCACCAGGGACTTCGTACCACAGCGTTAAAAGAGCACAAACAGGAACCCCAAACCCCAGTGCATGGGTATTTTTGCTATGGCAGGCTTCCTTTGTATCCCGGCAAAGGGAGAGTGATGAGTCATACAGCCTTATGTCACCAGGCCAATTCCAATCAGAGTTGTTCTACTAGGAAAGGGCAAGTCAGACAGACAAAGTCCTTGAAAAGTATCAAATTCAATAATGAGCCCTTGGGCCTGAGTCGCCTCACATCCCTGGCCTCCAAGAGTTCTTTGTCTTTAGTCAGATCCTGCCAGCATGGGCCAAAGGGGCCAGGTGCCCTAGGCCACCATCAACACTGCCCAAGGCACTGTCTTTTTTGGGTGAGTATCTTGTCTGGTCGACCATAAACATGTCTCCATGAAAAAAAATCAGTTCATTTTCTCAACACATTCAAAATATTTAATTTTCCTCAATATATACTTGTTTCCTCCTAAGAGTTGGTGCAGTGGCTTCTGTCTGTGATGTGCTCAATGTGTACTTTGCTTGTAGAAGGGAGGGGCATAGAGGGAGGCTAACTGGCCTTGTAAGCTTATCTCAAGTTCTTTCATTGCACTGTATGTTTTCACAATATGTCATTACACAGCAAAAACTAAAACAAGAGAAAAACCCACCCCAGGATCTGATTCAACCCATTTTTCTCCTGCTTCCACTCTACTTTGAACTTTATGCAGCTCTAGGGGACAGGTTTACAGGGACATCAATGGGCTGAACATTCCCACTCAGGCTCCAGAAGGTATCAGAGCAAAGTGAATGGAAGTTTAGGGGTGGGTGTAGTGGTGTGGAGGTTGCTGGGTCCTGAGTTTAGAAGCAAGTTCTTGGAGGGAAATTGATAAAATCTGTCCTTAAGACCCCTTCTCTCCCTGATGAAGGCTGAGGTGGAGATGGCCCCAGGAACCCCTCTTAGCTTAGCCTGCATAAAATACAGCTCACCCTCCCCTACCCCTGCCTTTCCCACACTTAGAGCCCAGTGAGGAAGGCACTCTTCACTCGGTGTGGATAGGTGGCAGCGACAGGGAGTCTGCTGAGGTCTGAGTTCACCTCTGCCCCAGATGAGTGAGTGACCATGGTCTCAGGTCACCTGCCTTCTTCTAGGTAAATCCTAAGGAAGGAGTTCTGGCTGGATGGAATGGAGCGTGACTGTGTGTGGTCCCTATCTGACAGTCTGATACAATGAACCTCAAAGCCGAATGTGGGTAAAGAATGGAAAAGGTTGGGTCCAAGGAAGAAGGCAAAGTGGCACAGAGTGTTCATAAATGTGCAGTGACCAAGAAGGCCTGAAGTCACACCGCCATCTACCAGCCTGGGGGTAGGGAGAAGGTCTGCATCCCAGGTCTTCACCTGCTCCAGCTCCCAGACCACAGACCTAAAGAAGCCTCCTCTGGGACCAAACTCGTAAAAGTGAAACGGAGGGTTAATGTTCTCACAATAGTTACTAAGCTCACACACACTCACCTCCTGAATTCTAGAAAGGATGATTAACGACATGTGGAAAGCCAGGACGAGGAAATTCGGATGTCACTCCCAGTATGGTCACCTTCACAGAAACACATGAACCAAGACTGCTCCATGGGAGAGATAGGGACTCAGAAGGCTGAGACCAGCTGCCATCACTTAAGTCTTACCTGGCTCCAGTCTCGTTTACCCCAGAGCCAGGCAAAAGAGGCCATCAGACAGAACTTAGCCTAAGGAAAGGTGGGAGTGACCTGCCCAGAATGGGGGCTGAAGCCCAGGAGGGGTCCCTTTGTGCTCTGCTCCTAGCGCAGCTGCCCCTTCCCACCCCCAACCATACCTGAAGCAGGAAGAGAGCAATTTCTCTGGAGTATCTGTGAGGATGGGTGCAGCAATGACCGCTCTGCCAGGACCTGTGGGAAGGGTGAGACCCAGGACAGAGAGTACCTTGCACCCTCAGGAGCTCAGGACCTGGAGCCTGACTACTTCTGGGTGCTCCCAGAAGCACAGAGAGGTGAGTTCTTGGAGTGGGGGAAGTTGGATGTGGACCCCACGTTCCTGTCAAAAGTACTACAGACTGGGATGCTGTTGAAATGAGAAACAGGAAGAAGCAAGTTCCTCTGCCCATCTGCTGCTGCTTAGTTTTCCATAAGGAACAGGAGGCCAACTATGGAGAGGCTCACATAGGGACCTTTCACACAGACACACCTCCCAGCAGAGAGAGACAGAGACCTCACAGAGAGACCTCTCTCATGGAGATGATATGCAGAGCCACCTCCCAACAGAAAGATACAGAGACCTCAGAGACACTGCCCAAAAGAAAGAGAGATGTCACAGAGACTATCTCCACAAAGACCTCTCTCACAAGATATTACAGAAGTTCTCTCCAGAGACACTGCCCAACAGAGACAACAAAGACCTGCAAGACACCTCTCCAAAGGCAACACACAGAGACCTCAGAGACATCACCCTACAGAGACCTCCCACAAGATGACTGGCAGAGACCTCATATGAAAACCCCACAGAGACTTCATACTAAAACCTCACACAAATGTCACAGAGACTTCTCAAAGATCCCTCCAACACAGACCTTACCCAGAGACAATACATAGGGGCCACATGTGGCCTCAGAGATACCTCACAGAAAGACCTCACAGAGAGACTTCCTGTAGAGACAGGAGATAGGACACAGATTCCCACTACACTGCAGAGACAGCACAGACCTCACATCCATGTGCCAGGATCCTAAACATCACCTTGTCCTTCCCAGGACATAAGAACCCCTTAGCGAAATGGCAGCACCAAAGAGGTATCAGCTGTGCCCCCTTGAGGTCCTCGAAACACTGTTAGCATTACACTAAGTGGGGGTGTCTGCTTGGAGGAATGCTTGGGAATTTTTGTTCTTTTGTTCTTTTGTGTTCGCCTCTGAACACGAAATTACAAATTCCCTGTGAGGATTTATAAAATTAATTGTTCCGCGGGTTTTCATTAGTTGGAGAATCGCAATTTTAAAAACAATTAAAACATTGTCAGTTTCCAATGAGAGAAAATATCTTTATAGTTTCAGTTACTGTCCAGCCAGATGCTGTCACTATCACATTTTTACTTCGTTAGGGACAAGACATGAACTTGACGTGACTTGTTTACTTTGGGACACCGTAACAGTGTGCAACAGATAGACTCTAGGAATGAAAGAAACCAGAAACGAGTCCTCTGGACTTCACACTCGCCTCTCAGGAGGCTAGCTTCTAGCACAGCATCTTGCACGTTAACAGCTCTTACCAGCCCTGGCCGGTTTGCTCAGTGGATAGAGCATCGGCCTGCAGACTGGGGGGTCCCGGGTTCCATTCTGGTTGGGCCTTAGTTGTGGGCACTTGTCTTGGTTGCAGGCACATTCCTAGTGGGGACTGTGCAGGAGGCAGCTGATGTTTCTCTCTCATCAATGTTTCTGACTCTCTGTCCCTCTCCCTTCCTCTCTGTAAGGGATCAATGGAATATACATTTTTTTAAAAAATTACCCGACGTTTATATTTCAAATCAAAATTTATAAGGTGGAAAAAAAAAGAAAAAAGAAGAAAAAGCTTGTACGAGATTGGTGATAGTGGTTTTATTTTTTTAACAAACTAATAGTCATGAGCATTTTTCACAAATAAGTCATATTCTTGACAATATTCTTATATCAACTGGCAAAATTATACTTGTTGAGCATGTTATTCCTTAAAATGTAACAATGCCCTCAGAAAATATTATTGCACATGTTCCAGGAAATTACAGTCCTAAAGTTCAGTTAACATACTTAAAAGGATGGCCTATTCAAATAATTCTATGAAATGCACATTTTCTAAGACAGCATGCATTGTGTAACAGTTACAGAGCTGAAAAGGACACATGCTTAAAACGATGTTGAAATATTATAAAACATCACTGAGGCCACGCTGAGACACCTACAGCCTCATGCAGGTGCTGAGGAAAGGCTGCTTACCATCTGAACAGAAGGCAGTGTCATTCCATTGACCTTTGTATTGTAAAAAATATAACAGGCCTCACATATGTATCCAGCACTTTCCAAAGGGTGCACTCTGAGGAAACTCCATTTTTCTCACTGCTAACAGGCAGCCAGGTGCCCTTGCCTTGATAAAATCTCTTTTAATGACAGCTGTCAAGTGTGTATCACTGGGTAAGTCTCCCAGAGGCTCCATCGGCCTCAGGCTTTTCTCTAAGGGGAGCAGGGCTGACACAAGGGTGTTTTGGCCTATTTATTTCAATGAAAAGTAATCCTGCTGTCAGTTCTCCATAATAACAAGTGTATAACTATCAATTTTTCTACTCCCTTAAGTCACTGAATCATAAAATGATGGAATATGGTCATGGTATCATCTAATATTCCACCAGATCTTTTTTTTACAGTGCAACATATATTGGTTAAGTTTATTACTCAGAACTAAATGGGATCAACTGGGGAAAAGTTTATAGAGGAAAATAACTTTTCCAAGTTGTCTATCTCAATAGAGTTCAAATAAGTGATGATTCTTTCATCATTTGAATTAAAGTTAAGAATAGAACCTCTGGGATGTAGTGAAAGCAGTAATAAGAGGGAAGTTTATATCGTCACATGACTATCTCAAGAAACAAGAGAAATCCTAAGTAAACAACCTAACATGACATCCTAAAGAACTAGAAAAAGATCAAAAACAACCCGAAAGAAGAAAGTAAATAATAAAAATTAGAGCAGAATTAAATAAAATAGAGAACAAAAAGGCTGTACAAAAAAAAAAATCAATAAAACAAAGAGCTGGTTCTTTAAAAAAATAAAATCGATAACCTCCTGACTAGATTCCCTAAAGAAAAAAAAGAAAAGACCCATATAAGTAAAATCAAGAAATAAGAGAGAAGTCACCACAAACATCACAGATATACAAAGGATCATGCTAGAATATTATGAAAGAGTATATGCCACCAAATTTAATAACCTAGAAAATATGAACAAGTTCCTAGAAATATATAACCTTTCTAGACTAAATTATGAAAAATTGGAAAATCTAAATACTAGTATACTTGCTGCTCCATCAAGCGTCAAGTGTTAAAAGACATTGCCCTGCCTTTAGGGAGAAAGAAAGTTCACAGACAATTTGAACATATGACAACTATGGGTGGTATAGGAGCATGTGAGAAGGGTATTCAACCTGGAGGGAAAGCAAGGAAAAAAGAATGTTGTCAGAAAAAACTTTTTAAAGAGGTGATAACTGAACAGGGTTTTGAAATTTGAACTGGAGGGGACAAGTGAAGTGTAGGGAATGATAGTACAAAAGTAAGTAAATGGCATAGAGGGTGGCACATGCAACTGCTGGGCGGGTATAAAGAGAGAGGAGGTAGGAGAGGATTCAGTTATGCAGGTTCCTTGTTATGACGGGTCATTTATGCCAAGCCAAAGAGTTTGCATCCTTTGGTCACTGGTATCCATTCCTTCCTGGCTTTGGGAGGAGTTATTTTACCTTGTGTGCAATCTTGATAGCATTCTTTATTTTATTTTATTTTATTTTATTGCTTAAAGTATTACAAATAATAGTACATGTGTCTCCTTTTTCCCCCCATTGACCTTCCCCCAGCCTCCTCTACCCCCTGGCACATGCCCTCACCTTATGCCCCCAGTGTCTTGTGTCCATTGGTTATGCTTCTATGTATGCATACAAACCCTTCAGTTGATCTCTTACCGCCCCCACCCCTAACACTCCCCAGCCTTCCCACTGTAATTTGACTGTTCAATGCTTCTCTGCCTCTGTATCTTATCTTTTTGTTCATCAGTTTATAATATTCTTTATTATCCATAAATGAGTGATATCATGTATTTTTCTGACTGGATTATTTCACTTAGCATAATACTCTCCAATTCCATCCATGCTATTGCAAATTCCTTCTTTTTTACAGCAGCATAGTATTCCATTGTGTAGATGTACCATAGTTTTCTAATCCACTCATCTGCTGATGGGCACTTAGGCTGCTTCAAAATCTTAGCTATGATAAATTGTTCTGCTATGAACATAGGGTGTATATCCTTTCTCGTTGATGTTTCGGTTTTCTTGGGATATATTCCTAGAACTGGTATTACTGGATCAAAAGGCAGTTAAATTTTTAAATTTTTGAGGAAGTTCCATACTGTTCTCCACAGTGGCTGCACCAGTCTGCATTCCCACCAACTGTGAAGGAGGGTGGGAATCCTCTCCAGCACTTGCCATTTATTGATTTGTTGATGATAGCCATTCTGACAGGTGTGAGGTGGTACCTCATTGTTGTTTTGATTTGCATCTCTTGGATGATTAGTGACTTTGAGCATGTTTTCATATGTCTCTTGGCTTTCTAAATGTCCTCTTTGGAAAAGTGTCATTTTAGTACCTTTGCCCATTTTTAATTGGACTTTTTAAAGGGATATTATGAAAGAGTATATGCCACCAAATTTATCTTCCTTTTGTTAAATTGTATGAGTTCCCTGTAAATGTTGGAGATTAAACCCTTATCAGAGATAACATTGGCAAATATGTTTTCCCATGCAGTGGGCTTTCTTGTTGTTTTGTTGATGGTTTCTTTTGCTGTGCAGAAGCTTTTAATTTTGATGTAGTCCCATTTTTTTTTCTCTTTAGTCTCTCTTGTCCTAGGAGCTGTGTCTATAAAGATATTGCTACTACACATGTCTGCAATTTTGCTATCTATGGAGTTTTGTAGGATTTTTATGGTTTCCCATTTTACATTCAAATCCTTTACCCATTTTGAGGTTTTTTTTTGTGTGTGTATGGTGTAAGTTAGTGATCTAGTTTCATTTTTTTTGCATGTATCTGACCAAATTTTCCAGCACCATTTATTAAAGAGGCTGTTTTGACTCCATTGTATGCTCTTGCCTCCTTTGTCAAATATTAATTGAGTATAATGGCTTGGGTCATTTCTAGGTCCTCTGTTCTGTTCCATTGGTCTATATGTCTGTTCTTGTGCTAGTACCAGGCAGTTTTAAGAACCATGGATTGGTAATATAGTTTGATGTCTGGTACTGTGCTCCCTCCAACTTTGTTCTTCTTTCTCAGGACAGCTATGGCTATTCGAGGTCTTATTTTATTCCAGGTGAATTTTTGAGGAGTTTGTTCTAGCTCTTTGGAATATGCCATTGGTTTTTTAATAGGTATTGCATTGAATCTATAGATTGCTTTAGGTAGTATGAATATTTTAATGATGTTGATTCTACCAAACCATGAACATGGTATGCTCTTCCATTTGTTTATGTCTTCCTCTATCTCTTTTTTCAATGTCTTGTAGTTTTCCAAGTACAAGTCTTTTATGTCCTTGGTTAAGTTTATTCCTATATCTTAATTTTTTGGTGCAATAATAAATGGGATTTATTTTTTCATTTCTGTGTGAGTTTATTATGGGTGTATAAGAAGACCATATATTTCTGGGTGTTAATTTTGTATCCTGCTACATTGCCAAATTCATTTATTATGTCTAGTAGTTTTTTTTATGAAGTCTTTGGGGTTTTCTATGTATAGTATCATGTCATTTGCAAATAAGGACAGTTTTACTTCTTCTTTTCCAATTTGAACACCTTTTATTTTTTCTTGTTGTCTGATTGCTATGGCTAGTACTTCCAGCACTACGTCAAATAGGAGTGGTGAAAAGTGGACATCCTTGTCTTGTTCCTATTCTTAGGGAAATGGGTTTAGTTTTTTCCCATTGAGTATAAAGTTGGCTGTAGGTTTGTCATATAGGGCTTTTATTATGTTGAGGTATGATCCCTCTATTTCTACTTTGCTGAGAGTTTTTATCAAGAAAGGGTGTTGGATTTTGTTAAATGCTTTTTCTGCATCAATTGATATGATTATGTGATTTTTGTCTCTCAGTTTGTTTATGTGATGTACCACATTTATTGATTTGCGTATATTATACCATCCTTGCATCTCTCGAATAAATCTCACTTGGTCATGGTGTATGATTTTTCTAATGTATTACTAAATCTGACTTGCTAGAATTTTGTTGAGGATTTTAGCATCTATGTTCATCAAGGATATTGGCCTGTAGTTCTCTCTTTTTGTGGTGTCTTTATCTGGTTTTGGGATTAGGATAATGCTGGCTTCCTAGAAAGAGCTTAGAAGTGTGTCTTCCTCTTGAATTTTTCGGAATAGTCTGAGGAGGATAGGTTTTAGTTCTTTGAATGCTTGGTAAAACTCACATGTCAAGCTCTCCAGACCAGGGCTTTTGTTTGTTGGAAGATTTTTTATCACTGTTTCAATTTCTTTGGTAGTTACCAGCCTATTCAAGTTTTTTTTTTATTCTTCTTGGTTGTGTTTTGGGAGCTTGTATTTTCTTAAGAATATGTCCATTTCATCTAGGTTGTCCTTTTTTGTTGAAATAGAGTTGTTCATAGTATTTTGTTCATATTATTTTTTCACAATCATTTGTATTTCTGTGGGATCGGTTCTTATTTACCTCTTTCATTTCTGATTTTGTTTATTTGGGTCCTCTCTCTCTGCTTCTTGGTGAGCCTGGCTAGAGGTTCATCAATCTTGTTTATCCTTTCAAAGAACCAGCTCTTGATTTGTTGATCTTTTATTTTTTTTGTTGTTATTGTTGTTTTGTTTTTGTTTTTGTTTTTTTGTTTTTTGTTTCTCTCTTTCATTTATCTCTGCTCTGATCTTTATTATTTCCTTCCTTCTGCTTACACTGGGCTTTTCTTGTTGCTCTCTTTCTAACTCTTTTAGTTGAAGGGTTAGATAACTTATTACCATTGTTTCTTGTTTTCTGCAGTAGGCTTGTAGAGCTATGAACTTCCCTCTCAAGACTGCTTTCACTGAGTCCCATAGGTTTTGGATTGTTGTGTTTTCATTGTCATTTGTTGCCATGATGTTTTTTATTTTTATTTTTTATTCTTCTAGTAACCTAGTCATTGTTTAATAACATGCTTAGCTTCCAGGTGTTTGATTTTGCTATTATTGTAATTGATTTCTAGTTTTATACCATTGTGATCTGAGAAGATGCTTGATATGATTTCTATCTTCTTGAATTTGAAGAGACTTTGCCTGTAACCCAATATATGGTCTAGCTTTGAAAATGACCCACGTGCACTTGACAAGAAGGTATATTCCATGGCTTTGGGGTGAAATGTTCTGAAGTATCTCTATGCTATGAAAATAATATAATATTGAATGTCAACTGTAATTGCATACAGTGGTACCTCGAGATACGAGTGCCCTGACATATGAGATTTTTGAGATATGAGCCTTCGAGCAAGTGATTTTTGCTTTGAAATACGAGCAACATTTGAGATAGGAGTAATCGTGTGGATCGGCCGGCTGCACACGACCCACCAGTTTACCACGACTTGAGCGTCTCATAGTTTCCCATGCCTCAAGGTTACGAAACAAATTAAACTCGCATCTCGAGGTACCACTGTATTTAAAAACTGAATTTTTAAAAAAAGAACAAAATAAATAATGTTGTCTAAACCACTTAGTCTATGGTATTTTTTTATAGCAGCCTGAGCATATGAAGACATAGAGAGTACACAAGATGTACATATCTTTGGGGTTGTATTAGTAGAGACAAGACAACATTGAAAAGATAATACTATGTCTTTGAGTTGATGAAGAATGTATATTATCAATGAATCAAAAGTGATCACAAGGAGGATAATTTTTTAACCTGAACCTAGTTGAACCTTTTAAAATGGTAGAACTCAAAAGAAAAAAGACGATCTTAAAATCAGTTAGCAAGGAAGATGATCACCTACAAAGAAAGCATTGCCCTGACCAGTTTGGCTCAGTGGATAGAGCGTCAGCCTGCAGACTCAAGGGTCCCAGGTTTGATTCTGATCAAAGGCATGTACCTTGGTTTCGGGCACATCCCCAGTGGGAAGTGTGCAGGAGGCAGCTGCTGGATGTTTCTCTCTCATCGGTGTTTCTCTCTATCCTTCTCCCTTCCTCTCTGTAAAAAAAAAAAAAAAATCGATAAAATATATTAAAGAAAAGAAAGCATTAAAATGATGGGATAATTTTCAATAGCAACTATATAAAGCATATTAGATAAAAGAACTTTCAAAGCCATTGAATGGAAAATTTTTAAATAGGGATTAGTTCTAGTTTGCTAATTATAAATTGCTCAGACCCTTAGAAATAACATTTTAATTTTTATTTAACTTATTAATAGAAAAAAACCCAGAAGCCTTATCTTTAGATAAACAGGAGTAGCAAGACTATATTAGTCAGGGGTTCTTCCAGGTGATTCATTCCTCGTGGAGGAGGAGGAAGTCTCCGCGTGGTGCTTCCCAGGCTGTCCCATTTCCTGGTGTGTGACCTGCCCTCAATCCCCTGATCTCCCCAACTCCACTTTTCTCACAGAAAAATGGGGGAAAGGAACTCACTCGCAGGCTCTCTGTATCTTCCCCCTCTCTCCCTACCTCCCCAACCCCTCTACTTATGCCTCCACTCCCAGGAGCTACAAGGAAGTGGAGCAGTAAGAGTGCTGAGCACACAGAGACACAGGGAGCACCTTCTCCGGTTGAGTAACGTGATTTCCCTGGAGGAGTGAAGGGAGGACATTGCCCTTTCCACAGATTCTACTTCAGTCACTAGGAGCCCGTCCTGCTTCCTGCCTGATGCACTGCCCTCCAGGGTGTCGGGTCAAGTTTATTTTCCTGTGATAAAGAAGGTTGGCTGCAGGGAAATATGAAACACTTCTTCCCTTTTCTTCCCGTTGCACCCAGCTTAGTATTTTACAGATGCTAATGTGCAAATCTCTCCAGAATTCCATGTAGCCCTGGATTTGGCCTCACCCACAATTGAAGCAGCAATGGGCCTCCAGCCAGCCACACTGTACAGGCTCCAGGGAGAATTCAGGGTTCCCAGGGCTCTGCCTCCCCCTGGGAACCGTTCATCCAAACAATGACTCAAAGGCAGAAGCAGCAGGCGAGTGAGGACAGGCACAGAGACACCCGGGCCAGGTGTGAACCTGATGATGGTGACAAGGCACACAGGGGTGGAACAAGTGTGTTCCCTTCAAACACAACTCAGAGATTCTGACATCCCTGGAAGGGGAGGTTGGGAGGTGGAGGTTGTTAACCTGTTTTACCACTGAGACCCTGAAAGCAGAGAAGTCCCAGGAGTAATTGGCACCAGTGAACCAGGGTCCAGGCTCTGTCCCTCAGCCACACATTGGCATCCAGGGCCGGCCACCACAGGCAGAGACACATCGGGTGCACATGGGGAGGATGCTGACCCGAGAGGCCTGGCAGCTTCTGGGCCAGCCCAACGACACACACAGAGTCTGGCCCAACCACCAAGCCTGTTTCACTGGGTTGAGGCCCAGCTGGACAGGGAGGGGGCAGCGGCCAGGAAAGACAGACCCAGGTGAGAAGTCTCCTTCACAAAGTGCCCACGAGGCCAGGAGAGTGGGTGCTGCCCCCCGCACAGGACAAGGGAAGTCAGCAGAGGAGGACCTGCGATTTTGTGGGAGGGAAAGGCCCATTCTCCCCCGAGCTCTGTGTGGAGGCAGCAGAGGACCAGGCCTCCTTTGGAACTCATGGCTTCAGCCTCTGCCATCGCTGCTGCACTGCCACAGCCTGGACACAGCTCTGCTTGCTGGGTAGGCTGGGGCCATGGTCAGAGCCTCAGCGAGCCCACCCAACCTGAGCCCGGGAAGGAATCAGAACATGAACATGGGGAAGAGGCATTGGCCAGAGGCGGGGGGTGAAGGCCAGGGCACAGCCACGTGGGAGCAGAGCTGGGACAGGCAGTTCCACAGACAGGGGTCTCCTCCTGGCTCAGTTCCTTCCCTCACTGCTGGCTCATCTCACTCTTACATCCGGGGTTCGGGTCCCCGCTTTGTCTATGGGGTCTGTAGCGGTGCCCACAGCAGGTGACTGGGCCCCCTTCCCTCAGCCTGGACCTCAGCTCCCACCAGTCCTGCAGGCACACACACCTGGGCCCCCACCGCCCCTGCTCCAGCTGCTGGTGAAAGGGCCCCACAGGTGTGAGGAGGACCTGTTCTCATCGGATGTAAATCTGCGTCAGCATCTATCACACAGGAGTCCAGCCATGGCTGGGAGGGAAGGGACAGCAGTGGTGGGTGTCCTTGAAACCCCTTTGTCCCTGAGT
>PVJN01037755.1:0-20688 GCA_004026805.1 Lasiurus borealis | reverse complement strand
AAGATGGTATTTAAGGCCACTGGGCTGAATGAGATCACCCAGGGAGAGAGTGTACACAGAGGTGACAAGAGATCTGAGGACCATCCTCCAATTTAGAGAATGGTGAAGGAGCAGCCCTGGGGAGGCGGGGAAGGGTGCGGGGGTGGGGGGGGCGGGAAGCAGGAGGCTGATTAGTTGAAGAAAGTCTTTCAAAGAGGAGGCAGTGATCAACTATCAAATCAAACTGCTGATAGGTTGAGTGAGATTTGCTGAGCAGTGACCACTGGGGCTGGCAATGCTACAGTCATCTGTGACCTTGACCAGAGCAGCTGCAGTGGAATGCAAGGGGGTCCACAGAGGATGGGCGGAAGGAAAGTGAAGACCACAGGTACAGGCTGAACAGCAGCACAAAGCACACACTCGGCAAAAATCTCAAGATGTCCATTGTCAACGTGGTGGAATTTTGAATACACTCCTGCCTGTGGGCATCTGTGAGGATCAGCTTGCTGGGTGTCTGCCAGATTAGAGAGGGCGATGATGTATGCCACCAAGAGCTCAGGAGAAATGCATGTGTCATTGACACGCCTCTAAAAATGGAATTAGGAATGTCCTTCACCATCCATTAGTTGTCATCAGAGAAGCAGTGCAAAAAAATGAAATAAATTTATAAAAGCAGCTCATTTTTCTGATGGTTTCCACTTTGCAGAGGTGTCTTCACACACGTCACCTGATCCTCACACAGGCAGGGGAGGGAGTCATTACTGCCCAGGTGAGGAAACTGGGACTTTGTCAAGGTCATAGGTGGTGCGACTATCTCCCTCCCACCCCACCCCCGAAGAGGTGAGACTCAACACTTTTTAACTCCAAATTCCAACTCTTTCTGCTTTATGATCCTGCCTCTCTTAACAGGCAGACATTGCTTACTGGTGTGGTTTTTCTTTTTATTGATTAAGGTATTACATATGTGTCCCTACCCCCTCATTGTCCCTTCACCCACTTCTGTACATGCCCTCACCACCCTGCTGTTGCTTACTTACTTTTTTAAGTTTGTTTTCAACAACTCAATACTTACCATGGGCAGGCCCTCCTTGATGGGCTTTCCAAGAATATACCATGTCATCCTCAGAACAACCCGATCAGGCAGTCACTATTATTGTCACTCTATAAATGAGGAGACTGAGACAGAGTGGCTCGGCAACTTGCCCAAAGTCACACAGCTAGGAACTTGTGAATTAGATTAGAACCTAGGCCTTTTGACTTTAGAACCCATGCTCTTAACTTACCACATTTTGCCATTTTATCATTTATATACACAAAACTCTTCAAGCAGAGAAAAATACAGTGGTACCTCAAGATCCGAGTGCCCTAACATATGAGATTTTTGAGATACGAGCCATTGAGCGAGTGATTTTTGCTTTGAAATGCGAGCAACATTTGAGATAGGATTAATCGTGAGGATCGGCCCGCTGCACACGACCCAACAGTTTACCTCGACTGTAGCGTCTCATAGTTTCCCACGCCTCAAGGTTACGGAACGAATTAAACTCGTATCTCAAGGTACCACTGTATTGATTTGACCATAGTCCCATGTTTCTTGATGCTTATCCTAGTCCAGAACTTTGATAACTTAAGATAAATTAAAGGGCATTTTACTGAGCACCTTCAGAGAGTGGTCCTTAGGGTTAGAGACTTTAAAGTTGAGCACCAAAGAAATTGAGATGTGGTTTCACTTTTCAAGGAGATTACGTGTCAGCCGGAGTGCTGTCAACTGTCTTGTTTGGCAATGAGACTGTGATTCAGGGCAGCAGGGAGGAATACATGGCCTAGCCGATTATGTTATTGTTCAACAAGCATTCCCTCTCCCCTACACCTTCAACCCATAGGAAGAATGTACTTCCCCACCCATGATGGGCTTGGCTGTGTGCCCTGCCTTGGCCACTGAAAGTTTGGCAGATACAATATGCTTAGAGACTTTAATGGTGCTTGTAGAGTTTGGCTCCATCTCTTGCAGTTCTTCCATCCACCATGAGAGGGACACGTCCCCAGTAGTTTCTTCATCTTAGATCCCAAAGTCACACAGCTAGGAACTTGTGAATTAGGACTAGAACCTAGGCCTTTTGACTTTGAGAGACTTAAAGGGCAGACTTGACTCTGACCTGAAGACTAGGGCCACGCAGTTTAGGTCAGCTGAGCCCAACAGAGCCACAACTCAGATGCAAGAATGAGAGTTGTTATGCAGCGTTATTATGGAAATAGTTGATTCATCCATATGAAAAAGTAAGTTGAAAATTCACAGCTGTGGCTTTTTGAAAGGTTAGTTGCCATCTTATAGAAGTTGATAGGCAATACCTACGTGTGAGTTCACCACAGCCCCAGTATAGAAACTTACAGGATCATGTCAGAAGAATGCAGAGAAAAATAGAGCAGAAACAGAGGGGAAGCACCCATGAAGCCTTCGTGGGTGGGGCACACAGCCTTGTGGTCCAGAACTGCCCTCCAGCTCCATTATCCACAAAGGCTGGCCCGGGATACTTCTTGTCCAAAGTCCCCGAGATGCTCTCTCTGTTATTGCTCAATATGCAATCTCCCAGCCAAGCCCACCCTTACCCAAGCTAACCTAGAAATACTCTGTTCCTTGTACCCTTACATCCGCCCTATAAAATACCTCTGTTCTCCCCTTCCCCACCCCCACCCCACCCCTCCTTCACCCTCATGGCTCCGATTGAGAGGAAAGGCAACATCCATTTCTTGCATTGTTTTGATAACTTTCTGTGATATTACAATATTCAGTTGAAATACAAAGAGAACCAATTGTAATGAAATACCACTGAGTATGTTCCCTCCACAGTGGAGTGCAGAGATGTTTTGCAGGCTGTTGATTAGCATGCACAGCCACAGAACCAGGTCAGACACCTTAGACCAGGTTGCCAGGACATGGCAGCCTGAAGGAGAAAGCTGCAGAGGCTTGGGGGAGGGGAGGCGGGCAGAAAGGGACACCAGGCTCTGAAAGAAACATCTCCGGCAATAAAATGAGCACCTCCAACACCTTTTCATTCAGAGAGGACATTCTAATTTCTTCTGAAAGTGCTAAGACAAATAAGGTTATGAATAGGTCCTGTTTTGAAAACTGTTTCATCATTCTTAAAAGCAAAATGAGTCATTTGTCTTTCTCACCATCCCTGGACAATGAAAAGAGAAGGTTCAAGAGGTTCCATTGTACTGGCTTATTCTACACACCCAATGTGAAGTCAGGGGTCCCAGACTATAATGTGGACCATAGGCAATAATGGAGGCCATAATCAGGACTACAGAGTGTAAGCTGATGTATATACTAGTATGTTCATAAGCTATACTCATAGGATTTGCAAACTTTACACGTTATATTTCACTTAATAAACAAATATCTATGAATAGACAAGTGGATAAAAAAAGCTGTGATTCAGACTAGATTAAATGGAATATTATTTGGCCACAAAAAAGAACAAAATCTTACCATTTGCAACAGCATAGATGGATCTAGAGGGTATTATGCTGAGCGACATAAGTCAGAGAAAGACTAATACCATATGATCTTACTTACATGGGGAATCTAAAGAACAATATTAACAAGGAAACAAAAGAGAAACGGACTCATAGACACAGAGAACCAACTGATGGCTGCCATAGGGGAGAGGGGCTGGGGGACTGGGTAAAGGTGGTGAAGGAAGTGGGAAATATAGATTGGTAGTTACAAAATAGTCAGGGGGATGTGAAGTACAGAATAGGGAATATCATCAACAATATTACAGTAATTACGTACGGTGCCAATTGGGTACCGGGAACATGAGGGGAAACACTTTGTAAAGCATGCGGTTGTCTAACCACGATGCTCTACACCTGACACTAATATAAAATAATGTTAAATGTTAACTGTAATTGAGAAACAAGGCCAAATAAATAGCATAGGCAGGTGAGGCAGGAGATAGAAGTGTCCAGTAAAATAATCACACTGTGTGTTTTCCCAACATGTGGGGCCTCTGGTTTGTTCGTCCTGCTCCACCATTTTAAAGAGGCAAAGCCTCAGGGCGTGGGTTCCGTGGTAAACCCCGCTTTGCTAGGAGGTTACTTGGTGTCACCATGTTGTGAATGTAACTGGTCTTACTCTTTTTTGGATCTTGGGGTCTCTGTTCAACTCTGGCCTTTTCATCTACTGCACCGACTTCTCTCTAAACCTCCTGGAATCATTTCCACGTCTGAAACAAACTGGATTCTGCAAAACCTGAACTTGCTCCTGCTGCCTTTCCTATACCTCTAAATCTTCTTTCTGCCCTGGCATCCCTCTGCCCTTCCGATTGGAAGCAGTGGAGGCCCTGTTCCCCAGCTATTTTCAGTTACCCAGTCGCTTCCCTTTCTCCTGCCCCAAGGCTTCCCGGCTGTGAATGATTTAGCAGGACTCAGTTATCGATATTTAAAGGGATCAGCTTCTTCTGAAAGAGACCTTTTTTTTTTTTCTACACAAAATGAACCCAGTTAACCCCATGGTGAGTTATATACAACCTTGTTCCCATGGTGACTATGCCAGGCAATGATCTATCACTGTTGGGGGCAGAGAGGTGTGAAGGGAGCTTTCCAGTCAAGTTATTTAACCATTTTTCTACATCTGTAAAATAGCGAAATAACAGGGGGTGATAGGATTGCTGTGGGAATTATGTCAATAAACATAAAATACGAGAACAGCTTTTGTACCTTAAGGAAGAGTTCTGATCAGAACCGTGATGCTCACTGAGCATGTGCAGAACACATCCATGGAAACCAACAACAGCAGGAAAATGTCTCCCCTTACAAATGAATGTCCTCACTCAGGAAGGACCAGTTCCAAACAGGAACTGCTATCCTGTTTTTCACAGGCAAAGCAGAGAGAATGATTTAAGCTGCGTAGAGAGAATTTCTTTAAAGACTGGGCTGATTTAATTATTAAGGACGTACATGGTGAGTAGTCAGGATAATATCAAGGAGTTCTAAATTATTCACACGTTATTGCTCTCAGTTTGTCAGTCTGACGTGCCTCTTCTTCTCTTGGGGGATTCTGCAGAGTGTTTCTGGCCCAGAGTATTTTTTCCCTAAGAGGACCTTGGAGCGTCATAATCATTTAAAATAATCAGCGTTTCTTACGTTTCCTGTCACAAGGATTCTGCTTTTAGGAGCATCCTTTTTTTTTTTTTTTCAGGTTGCAGGTTGTAGCTTCTACTTTAAGGGGCATGAGATGGAAGAGACATTTCTAAGGAACATGTCAGCTCTGAGTGTACCATCAACTCTGTACTGTCTAAGAGTTTGATGGGATGGTAAAGGCGGTATTAGGAAGGTCTCACCTTCCCGGTGGACCTGGCAGTTCCCCATTGTCTGGCTATGCCCATGTGCTGCACTGTGTTAAAGCGAAGCAACTCCTGTGTCCGGCCTGCACAGCTCCTGGGCCGGTGCGTGAGGGGAAGGGCCCTGGGAAGTGTCCAAGCTGCACACACATGAGACAGGGAGAGTATTTGGGAGTGGCTCTGAGGAGAACGCTGACCAGGCATGAGAGCTCACTGGCCAATGCTCGGCTCTTTCTCCTCTTCAACTGGAAGTAGAGAGTCAGGCACAAAATTCTGTGCTAATTAGTCACTGTGGGACTCTCTTGTACATTCCAGATTCTCATCCTTGCTCTGTCTCCCCCCGATGAATGATTTTGGGGTTCCAGCCAAGGTCAGGTGTCTAGGATCAATTTAGAAGAATCTAATACATCCATTATTTTTCTCCTCAAAAATCCCCCAAGTCTGCAGAACCCTTGCTATAAGAAATAATAGCCTAGGATTGGGGTAGATGTGTCGGGGTGGGGTGGAGGTGGCAGGGTGGGGGTGGGGAAGGGGAGGTGGCAGGAAGCAGGAGGGTTGTATTGGGTTTCTCGTTACCATTTATCCTGATAAAAAGGCTTCTATCTAGGAATCTCTATGTCAATATTCTTATCTTGATTGACAGCCTTTGGATTAAGGGAAAAAGTAGGATTAAAAACCATAATCAGGGGCCATTCATAGCACTTGTTTATTTTCTTATCCTCTTTACACATCTAACTTCTTCTTGGCATTCTGGCCAGCTACCGTTGGGCTGATGGAGTCTAATGGGGTATTCAGACCATTAGAAGACAGAAAAGGCAGGGTCAGAAGTTCCCAGTGCTCACCTCGGTATACCTGGTGAGGCCTTGTGAACAGCACACGTCTTCCTTCCCTTCGGGGCTGTGAACAGCAAGCAGGTCCTCAGAGTGGTTCTGCTGGGGCAGGTGTCGGCGGTGCTCTGAGGTGATGCCTCTGTTCCGGGGAATGAGGTGGGGACCAGCGCTGTTAGCAAGACGTTGAACTGAGATGCTCTGCCCGAGTGGGTTCTCTCATCCCCACTGACGTTCTCTGTTGGACACGAATTTCCAGACTCCCAGGGATATCCTTGTGCAAATGAATAATTAAAGAGTACACCCCAGGTGAACTAGTGAGGGTCATTTTTTAAGAACTCTTCTAAGGATGGATGTTCTCACTGCCCGTGTCCTGCCCACCCACTCACTGCGAGGCAATGGCTGGCCCTACCATTTTACCATCCGGCCTCCCTGTCTTCTCCTCATTTTGGGCTGGCAGCTCTCAATGCTTTCCAGATCCTCTGCGTTTCTTTCCACAGACTCTCCGATTTCCTCAGTGTGCACTCTGGACCATTCCCTACTGCTGCTGTGGCTCTTTCCGGGAACTCTGGATGTGGCCTGGCTAGGACACTGCTCTCGTTGGCCAACGGCTGGCTGGCCCCTTAAAAGCCCTGATGGCCTTTTCTTTCTTAAACCTCCGTTTCCCCTCTTTTCAGAGACCTCGGGAGATGCTCTGTGGCCTTGACCTTATTGTATGATAGTGTGTTAGATCTGCAGAGGCGTTGTCTGGCCAAATCCCCACCTTTTCTCTTCCCCCTGCACTAGGAGGAATCCTTTTTTCTTCAGAAAGAGGCCTCCTGGCCACTTTCCTTTCTGTCTTCCCCTACTTCAGTTCCTGTCCACAGTAGCGTTGAAGCTTGTGTGTAAATGTGTGCTAGCGGCAGATCTTTGGGGGATGGGCTACAAGACCCTGGTCAAGGATCGCTGTATCTTGTTTAATTTGCTTGGGCAGGTGAGGGCCCCAGAGGTGGGAGTGCAGTCCCCTCCTCCAGCTCGTTTCTGTCACGTCTAAAAGCTGCAGCTCGGCCTCCCATTGATAGCCAACAGCGCCCTCTTCCCCGACACCCAGGAGAAACAGCCTTCCTTCTTTGCTGTGACCAGATAGCTAACGTATGCAAACAGCTTGTTATGCACAAAGTCTGTCCAGCAGTTTTCTGCCATCCTTGCTCTGGAGCCATTCTGAGAGGCTGGCTCTCTTATCCTCCCCCTTTTACAGATGAAGACACTGAGGTTGAGACATTGGCAAAGCTCCATTAGAAACTCTGAGCCCAGAGCCAGGACACTTGCCCTAACCCCAAGCTGGAGTCAGCCAGTCTTGCTCTGTGACTGCCCTGCCACTGTCCTCTGAGTTGTCAGATTACTTGGGAAGTGGAGGGGACGCTGAGTAATCACGGTCGCTGGGCGCTGTCAGTGCCCACTGTGTTCTGCCCTCTGCGGGTCCTTGCTCTCCTGGTGACAGTTCCCCTCCCTGTCACCTGGCTATCATCCCACACATGCGTATTGCAGGACCGTCATCTGTGTGTTGGTTTATTTGGTGTGGCTGGTTTGGGTTCAGTTTTGAGTGTTTTTGTTTTTGTTTTTTTCAGATTCAGCCTTTCTGTCCCCTCCCTTTTTGGGGGCACAGCTCTCCTCCATGCTCTCCAGCATCCGGAACAAACCTGCCAGGGCCATCTCTCCCTCTCTCGCCTCCCTCTATGCTTGTCCTGTGTACTTTCGAAGCCCCTCGGGCACACTTCCTCTTCCTACAAGGTTACAACTGTGTACCCTTCTAGGCCAGCAGTTCCTGGAACACAGTGGATTGCCAATAAATAACTGATGAATGAATGAATGAATGAAGCTTTTAATATGTACAGTCATGGCCCTCTGACAGAACTTGAGAGGAGATGTTATGCCCAGAGTTCGAGGTCCCCAATAATCAACCACCAGGGAGCCTTTTTCCGATGCAAAAGCAAAGAGTCTTTATTCAAACCCGGGTTTGGCTCCCAGCCTCTTTCTGGCGCAGCAGCGAGACGAGAGAGTGATGCCCGGAAGAACAGTGGGTTGTATGGGGCTTGGTCATTTGGGTGGGCTTAGGGAGGTGACAAGGGTTACAGAGATTGGTCTCTTGGGTCAGGGCTTTTCTGTGGTTTAGCTTTATTAGGACCCTCGCTGTGTTCCTGGAGCTTCATTGGTCTATCCGGGTGGTGGTTGGGAAGTTAGGACATTGCTGGCACACCTGTGGTCACTCCCAGAAAAGGGAGGGGGTTTAGGCCAAGATAGAGGAGAGTTCTTTTCTGCTTTGTCCTTTCAGAAACACATGCTTAATTTCAGGATAGAAAGATTGTGGCCACTGCATTGTTCTGACTTCTGTCTCTTTCCTTAAATCCTGCTCATACCAGACCCCGCCCCTGGCTGCCTAACAGAAGCCTACACACAGACTAACACACTAACCAGGGAAGCAGGAGTCCAGTGGGTCCTGGGCTGTTCCCACCCCAGCCCACCATTTCCATTTAGGGGCTTAGAAGTAAGCTGACCTTTGTCCTTCTGTTTCTTGGAGTCAGTGTGACGTCATCGTGCTCATGCCAGCCATTGGGCCAGAGCGGTTGGGTGCGGCACTGCAGCAGACGCTATATTCTTGTGGAGATACAGTCAATTTCCAGCTCGAGGATGGAGAACAGGCCTTATCAAGATCGCCTGGCAGAGGCTGTTATTTATAAACCCACCTCCTTATCACCAAGAAGACTGCGATCGCCCCTGAGAGAAGCGTTTAAAGATTTCTCTGTTAATATTTGCTTCATCATTTCAGCAAGTCCTTAGCCAGACCTGATCAGACAGTTATTTCTAGATGGGTACAAATTCCATTTTCAGAATATTGCTTGGCTCCCTGTTCCGGTCCCCTCCACGCTATCCACCCCCTAGCCTGACTCATCTCTTCTAGAACCTTCTCTGTCCTTCTCAAATCACTGGGACTGATTTACTCACTGCATTTCCCCTCCAGCTCCTGGACGCTGGCTAGAAAGACTAATTTACGAGAACAAAATGTCCCCAAGTTATCACTGGGTCATGCTCCAAATTCATTTGAAGAATCAGCAATTGGAATGAATATTGTTTTTGTCATCAGAATGATGGAGGAGTGGGGGGCTCAGGATGTTCTGCTGAAGCCGTTTTATCCACAATGAAGCCGAATCGTGATGCAACTAGGGGAATCTGATACAGAATGTCTGTGTAGTACAGAAGAGGGTCTGGGGACTGAGATAAGAAGGGAGATGGAATTTTTCTGCTTTTCTTTTTTTAATATACTTTTTTGACTTTTTATAGAGAAGAAGGGAGAGGGATAGAGTGTCAGAAACATCAATGAGAGAGAGACATTGATCAGCTGCCTTCTGCACACCCCCCACTGGGGATGTGCCCGCAACCAAGGTACATGCCCTTGACCGGAATCGAACCTGGGACCTCCCAGTCCACAGGCTGATGCTCTATCCACGGAGCCACACTGGTTCCGGCTTCCTGCTTTCTTTATTAAGGCAGCTCTAACCCTAGGCCACAGCTTATAATAATCAGGTCTTATGTAGGCAGCCTCATGTGTGGCCTTAGAGCCAGAAATGATTGGAGTTCAGGTCTGACCCACGTCAAACAAACCTACACCAGCTTGATGTACTGACCAGAATGGCAGGTTATTCGCCGGCATTGCTGGCTATCAAGCCCTGTGGATAATAAGCATGTGACAACCACTGTGTTTCCTCCTTGGAAGCAGTTATGCAAGGGAAGCTAAACGGGGCCAGAGAGCTAGCGGTAGACCTCACGTAGGTCAGGGCATCAACTGTCTCAGGACGGACAGACATCTTGAAGCCCCACTATCTCTCCTCTGGCCCCACATGCATCATCAGGACTCAGGGCTTGCTTCTTTTCCTCCCCTTTTCCTAGACTTCCTGGCCCTTGGCCACCCACATCCTTGTTCTAAGCGTGGTGATTTCTTCAATCAGATTAAAGCCCAAATTGGTAGGCCTGGGAGCCATTCAGTTTGTTCTGGTCCAACATGTGTGCATTTTGTAGTTTAACTAACAGGAAACAATTTAGTTTCTTTGTTCTCAGGGGTCACTGCAATTTGAGTTCCCATCCCTCCCCCAACCATGTTCCAGCTATACCTTCAACTACAGACAGCATCATTGTTTTATATGAATGTATGGGAGGGACAGTACAATTAATCTCTCTTAATCCATAAAATCCTCAAAATGCAACAATATTTGCTGTCTCAAATCTTTTTCAGAAGTAGCAGGAATGTAAAGTAAAAAAAAAAAAATACATGAGAACCCAACTGGCATGACTCAGTGGTTGAGCATTGACCTATGAACCAGGAGGTCATGGTTAGATTCCTTGTCAGGGCACATGCCCAGGTTATAGGCTCAATCCCCAGTGGGGGCCTGCAGGAGGCAGCCAGTCAATGATTCTCTTTCATCATTGATATTTGTATCTCCCCCTCATTCCCTCTCTGAAATATAATAAAAACATATTTTTAAAGAATGCATTAGAAAATATAGTTACTTATTAACTTTCATCCTTAATGAAAACCCCCTTTCCCAGAGCAGGTAATCTCAGCTAGATGTTAAAAAGAAAAGTGGATGGACTAATTTATACTAATGTGTGAATGACTAGCTAATACCTCTAATACATCCTGGGAGATTATTTTTGTATTTTTCTTTAATAATTTTAAAAAATTTTGAGTTATGATTATAATATTACATTAGTTTCAGTCAACAACCTAGTGATTAGACATATACATAACTTATGAAGTGATCACCCTGATAAATCTAGTACCAATTTGACACCATACATTGTAACTATAATATTATTAACCATATTCCCTATGCTATAGCTATATTTTACATTCCCATTAGATTTTTGTCTTTTTAAAAGCAGATATATAGTGATATATATACATCTTAAACAGTATAATTTCAGGCAGTATCAGTGGCTATTTTGCAGAGCAAAAAAGGTCAGGGGGTATTTAGAGCAAGATTTCAGGTTCAGTCTGGTCTTTTGCTTTGGAGTTTAGCTTCCCTTCTCTGGTTTTAACATCTTTTCTTTCTGAGCACCAGTCTCAGAGATTCACAAGGCTCCAAGGTTTATCACAAAAATTCCCATGGCAGTACCTCTAGTCATGGGGTTAAGAGAGGAGTCCGATGACTCAGAGGAGAGTGAGGACAGTTATTGGCACGTTTGTACAATGGGAGACCCCTCTACTAGTTTAACCTTACTTTTCATCCACTTCTGTTGTTCAAGTTTTTTCATGTCTCTCCAAATGCTCTATTTCATTTCATTTCTTTCTTTCATTTCTTTTCTTTTATTTATTTTTGGTATGGCTTTTAAAAATGAACTTGGCACCTTGACAATTCAAACATTTCCCTTGCAAGTTCCTGCAATCATTCATGTTTTATTTCCTCTCCTACCTTTTTCCTGTTTCACCTAGCCTTGATTGCCAGGATCCCACTGTATCAAGGTCTTCTTGTTTCCTAGCAACCTGGTTTGATGCTGACTTTTCTGGGTTAATCTCCTCCTCCTTCATTAGCGTCTGAATTTCTCTCTGAGCTTGGGAAGAGCTCTTCTACCAGCTATGTGGATGCCTTACTCTTAGTTGCCCACCCCCATCCTCTGACCCTCATTCTTGGATACTCAGAGGAGCCCCCAGTGACAGCTCCTGACCAACAGGGAGTGGAATTGGACAGAGTGGATGATTGGTGACATCACGTGACCTGTAATTGCATCTAGACTAATCTCTGCTCTGCATGTGGACCAGGAAGATGTTCCTTAGTCAGGGTGAGCTGAGGAATTATATAGGACAAGTGTGTGTGTGTGTGTGTGTGTGTGTGTGTGTGTGTGTGTGTGTGTGTGTTTTAAGCTTTAAATTGGCTACTTTCACCATACAAGCATACTACCTGTGAGTGCTGGCTAGAATGACCTCTGAGCACTTCTGCTGTCCTTTTGCTGTACAGAGAACTTGGCCCCAAACAAAATAAACCACATGGGAACACCCATGCTGCGGGCCATGGGTGTAACTGGGGATGCATCTCGTAAGGAGCTTAGCCATCTTCTTCAGAGACTGCTGACACTTCCTCATGACCACTCTACTGCATTCAAGAGAATTTGTCTTCAGTTTCCAAGAATCCCAGTGACCTAGTTAAGCATCTCATGATTGGCCCTGTGCATATGTATGAGATCATTTTATTTGCATCTGAAAGTTTAAGAAACTAGTATTGTTGGGACCAAAAAGTTAAAAATGTTTCCACATATGTGGTTACTCTCATCAAATCAGTTTGTAGAACCATTCAACAAACACAGAGTGGGGCAAAAGTAGGTTTACAGTTGTCCATAAGGAAAATAACACAGTAATTAATAAATAAGAATATAAGAATAAACTCCGTGTTTTGAGTACTCACAACTGGAAACCTACTTTTGCCTCACCCTGTATTGATTGAGTGCCTACCATGTGCAGGACACTGTGCTTGGCCTCATGGACATTGCAATAAAGAAGGTCCACATCTTCTCTCATGGATCGTATGATGATCTTCAAGGGAAAACATCATGGCACTCATTTCAGAAGTGCGGAAGACTGAGCTCTCCCACGGTCTCATGCCCTAGTTTATTTATCAGAGGCATATATTTGGGTTCCCATTTTGTTCCCTCCATTAGATTTTTAAACTCCTTGAGGGTGTAAATTGTTTCATTTGGGTGCCTTTCCTCAGAGCCCTCTGCTGTGCTTTCTCATGGCTTGGCTCAGAGCTTGCTCTCTGTCCTTCCCCCTTGGGTGTAATGGCTGATGCACACTAAGTGCTTATTGAATGTCAGATCCCTAGCATTCATGACCTCATTTACCCAAACAACAACCTTAAACGGAAGCTGCTATGATACACTCCATTTAACTTGTTCTTACCTGGATCTACGGGGCAAAACATGACCTGACCCCAGCCTCAGCTCCTTTTACTCCGCCCACACCTGCCCTTTTGCTCATAGCTCTCAGCCACCCTGGGCTCTTTTATTGGTTGGCCACAGCAGGTGTGCTCCCACCCCAGGGCCTTGCTTATCTCTCTGCCTTGCTCTTCTCCCAGACAGCTACATGAGCCCTCTGCCAGCCCACCCAGATCTGTCCAATGCTTCCTCTTCACAGAGGAATTCCCTGACTTATCTGCCACAGTGACCTCTGCTGCTCATTGTCATCTCACCCTGCTCTATTTTTCTTCAACGCACTTACTATTATATGACATATTATGTATCTGTTGTTTCATTATTAATACGTTTGTTAACATCAGAATGCCAGCTTCACTTAGGAGGGATTGTGTCTGTCTGGTTTAGAGCCAGGTCCCCAGGGAATGCAACTGGGAAGTGCCAGGAATGGGATTTGAACCCATGTCCTTTGATGCCAAAGCCCACATTCTGAACTACTGTGTGTGTGTGTGTGTGTGTGTGTGTGTGTGTGTGTGTGTGTGTCTTTCCTTCTTCTCCACTAAGCTCTCAGAATCTACATGAATCTACATGACAAGGACTATTTGTTTTATATATTGTAGCCTAAAAGCTTAAAGAGCCCAACACATGAAGGGGATTTTTATACATGTCAGTTGACAATTGTGCAGTTGGCTATGTAATGGTTTGAAGAGGCAGAGAGGCACGTTTCCTATAAGGACTTAGTGTAGACAGAGGCCTGAGAGCCTATGGAACATACTGGAATAGCAAAATACCACTCAGCAGAGTTAACACCTATGCAAGTAACCAGCTTATCACCAGGGGCAGCTTAGGCCATGTGAAAAGTAAAATCTATTGGGTATGTATACTCACTGTCCATTCCCTTTTACCAGCTGGAGTCTCTATCCTGTATCTTGCCACCCAGTGCACTTGCAAGTTTAAATGCCTGACATGCTTTGCTGATCTTCCGAAGATGTCATTATGATGAGATGGAGCTGGGGGGAAAGTGCTTGTCTTGAAAACAAGACAGATGGCAAATGGACAGCACTATACAATGGCCACAGGACTGAACACTGGCCCTGAATGTCTACCAGACAACAGATGTGACAAAGTTTGCAAAGAGAGTTTGATGCAAAAGATCTCCATGAATTTGGAGGTGTCTGAGCAACCAAAAGGATTTTGTTTTGTTACTGAAATGCAGAACTCTGAGCTCTCAAAGGTGAACAATGGTTTGGTAGAAAGCCATGGTGGAATTGGAGAAGGGTGACAGTGACCAAGTGCAGAGATGGGACTGTTTTGCCCAACTAACCTTTTTTACATTTCTCCTCTAGAAGAAACGCCCATGGGAACTGGGGAGAAGCTGCTGACTGAACAGGCCTAGAGAAATGGATCTCTTTGGCACCAGCAGTAGACTTGGCAGCCATGGAGGTACTGCACTCTCACCTCCTTCAAGAGAAGCTTCGAGGAGAGTAGCTCAGGGCCAGCCTCCCGCTGTGCATCTTGGGATGTAACGCAGCATTCATGTGGAAGCCTTGCTTCCCAGGGTGGGACTCCTCTAAAGACTGTTTTTGCACAAGGGCTCCCTATTGGTCCGGCTGAGACTTCACCAGTTCTCCCTTCCCCTCTCCTTGTGCAGCTATCATAGAGGTCCGAAGGCTCTCCCTGCCCTCTCCGGCCCCCTCTCCCCTGAATCCTTCACAAACCTTCCCTTCTGCAGGTGTTATTCTGTTTGGCATCTGTTCAGAGGACCCAAAGTAGCAAAGGAGGCCTCAGGAAAGAGTACATAAAATTCCTCTACTAAAAAAAAAAAGTAAAATAATTAAACCATCCACTGCTGGATGAAAGGTGATGGAGCAGGCAGGGCTTTCCAATATCCACTCTCTGGACATTTTCAGAAATGCAAGGAAACAGAAATAACTGCCACGGAGAAAAGCCTTCGTCCAAAGCTATTTTGCAATGCCCCCATAATTCAAAGTTCCGTTAGCTCCTGTGAACGTGCTTAGTCTTGTCAGATCAAATTCTTGTCCACTGCCAAGATTTGGAAGTTTCCCGCTGAGTGGCCAAGGGCAATGATTGAACTCCGAGTTCTGAATCTCGATTGGATGAGGACTGGCCCACATCATCTTTCTCCAGTCTCTCTGGGATCGCAAGGGATCATCCCTGTGAAAAAAAGCATAACCACGTTGCACTTTCCAGCAGGTCTTGATGGACCGCAGAGCAGTCCTCACCCATCTTCTCCCTGCCAAGCCGGCACCCACTGGTGAAGGGGAGTCTCTGCCGTACCACTTTTTTTTTTTAAGCATTTGGATGATTTGCCAGTTTCACCTCACCATGTACTTAAAGGTAAAACATAATTGTAAACTGAATTGTTGCAACTAGAGAGGCCAAACCAAAAAGCGGCACCTCCTGCCTTTGGTGGGAGAAATATACGCTGGGCCATATGGAGAATGATTGCGGAGAGGCTCAAAATAGAGCCGAGAGAAAAGCGGCCAGGCTCTGCGATTGTCAAGAAGCATCAAGGGCTCTGCCTACAAGGCCACCTTCTTGTGTCGAGACTTCTTGAATGACTGGTTTAAAAGGCACTGAAAAAAACTTAACCACGGTCATTTTTCTTCTCTCAAATCAATAAATGAGAAAATAGAATACCTATGACTCGATTGAATCAACTCCTCTATCAAAACCTGAGCCATTCCGTGAATGGAGGAACCCAGAAAAATGGATTAAAATGGCCTTTGTTACTATAATAATAGCTGCAATTGCTGAGTGTGTTCCATGTGTCAAAAGCTTTCCATAAGCTGCTCTCACCCTACAGGACACTCCAAGGTCAGTATCATTTCCCCCGTACAGAGGAGCTCGCCAAGACATAGAGATGTCTTTCCCCAATCTCCCTGGCTTGGATAAGGCAGAGTTCAGGCAGGTCTGTGTGTCTTTAAAGCTAATCCATCTGCTCACCTTCTCCTTTTCAAGTGAGGGGAGGGTAAGATTGTTTCCAGAGCAACGGCAGATCCTTGTAACGGAAGGAAATCAAACTGTGCACAATGAGTTTTATAACAGTTGGAAACGTGAGAGGCACGCTGATAATTGCAGGGATACTGCAAATTCTGGGGAATAATTGTAGTGGGGAGCACTGAAGGGACAAGGAGATAATTCAATCTCTTCCTAACTCCTTTGCTCTTCATCTGAGCATCATCTGGACCATTTCAGACTCAACAGATATTTTGAACCAATAAATAAATTCATACCTCTATCAAATTTGCATTGGCTTTTGCCTTGTACTATTAGGTATTTCTGTATGCTTTAAATCTCCCCTCCTGGGCTGTAAGTTTCTGAATACCAATAGCCTCTTTCTATTGATTATGCAGCACTTTATGATCAGATTTAGTGTACATCATTTTACTCAGAGCAATTCTAGGAGGTCTAAAAGGTATGCATTCTTATCTTCATTTTGAGGACTTTGAGGCTCAGAGTGGGTAAGTGATTTGCTCCAAGTCATATACCAGCAATGGGTGAAGTTCGAACTTGACTTCGTGATTTCTAATTTCATCTTTTTTTCCCCCCCAAACATGCAGAGTCCTCTAATGGAAAAATTCCCCTCTGATTCATCATTACAGTTTAACTCAGCCAAGCCCTATACTTTACTCATGATAATGTATCATAAATATCTGTTAGATCATTTTTACTAACGAATGACTGAAGAAGAGAAGGAATAAATGAAATTTTATAAAATGGCCTAATAAGATTTGCATCTGGCAATTGGATTTTTTTTTATATTTTTTAAATTAAATCTTTATTATTCAGATTATTCCATTTGTTTCTCTTTTTCCCCTCCATAGCTGCCCTCCACCTGGCTCCTACCCTTCCCTCTACCCTTACCTCCCACACGTTGACCTCATTCATAGGTGTATGATTTTTGTCCAGTCTCTCTCTGTACACCCCTCACCCCTTTCCACCTGAGAATTATCAGTCCACTCCCTTTCTGTGCTCCTGATTCTATTATATTCACCAGTTTATTCTGTGGATCAAATTTTTAATTCACTTAATTTTTAGATTCACTTGTTGATAGATACATATTTGTTGTTCATAATTTTTTGGCTTTTACCTTTTTCCTCTTACTCTTCTAAAAGAGTACCTTTCAGCATTTCATATAATACTGGTTTGGAGTTGATGAACTCCTTTAGCTTTTTCTTATCTGTGAAGCTCTTTATCTGCCCTTCAATTCTGAATGATAGCTTTGCTGGATAGAGTATTCTTGGTTTTAGTTTGTTGCTATTCATCACATTGAATATTTCTTGCCACTCCCGTCTGGCCTGCATTGCTTCTCTTGAGAAATCAGCTGATAGTCGTATGGGTGCTCCCTTGTAGGTAATGAACTGTTTTTCTCTTGCTGCTTTTAATATTCTCTCTTTGTCTTTTGCTCTTGGTATTTTAATTATGATGTGTCTTGGTATATTCCTCTTTGGATTCCTTTTATTTGGGGTTCTGTGTGCTTCCTGGACTTGTAAGTCTATTTCTTTTACCAGATGTGGGAAGTTTTCAGTCATTATTTCTTTAAGTAGGTTTTCAGTATCTTGCTCTCCAACTTCTTCTGCACTTCCATAATTCTGATGTTGGTATGCCTGAAGCTGTCCCAAAGGCTCCTTACATTATCTTCACATTTTTGGATTATTTTTTCTTCTTGCTTTTCCAGTTGACTGTTTTCTGCTTCTTTATATTTCAAATTTTTGACTTGATTCTTGCATTCCTCTAGTCTGCTGTTAGGTCTCTGTAGAATATTTTTTATTTCAGTCAGTGTATGTTTAATTTCTAGTTGGTCCTTTTCCATCTCTAGTTGGATCTTTTTCATCTCTAGTTGGTTCTTTTTCATCTCCTCTTGGGACTCGCTAACTTTATGCAACTTTTCTAGGATATTCTTGAAAAACCTTATAAGTGTGGTTTTGAACTCTATATCCAGTTGTTTGTTTTCCTCTATTTCTTTTGTTTGTGCTCCCTTTCCTTGTCTCGGCATTTTCACTATGCCGGGAGAACTTCTGTGTTGGCTCCGGACTTATGATACTAGACTTGCAAAACTGCAAAAGCCTCTCTGTTGAGCTTGGGATGGGTGGAGTCTCAGGGCTTAAGGCACCGCCTTGCCTTCCAGTCGGCCCTGCCCTCCACGGCCCCTGAGTTTCACGTAACTGGGTAATCGCTGGAGCGGTCCTTGTGCGTGTTCGCGCTCTTTAGCAGTGCCTCTAGATTGCTGTCTTTCCAGCTCCCCTGGGCTTCGGGACCATATGAGTCTGGGTCCCCAGGGTTTCGCCTGAAACAGGGGTTTAGTGGAGTTAGAAGTGACACATTTGGGAGGGTCTGTCTCCCGCCCACTCGTGAAAGTCATCGGCACAATCAGCAGTGGGTCCTCTTCGCGCAGTTCCGTGCCTGCTACCAGACTTCTGATCTTTTGCCACTCCCCTAAATTTCCGTGCACCTCTCCCTTTTCACAGTCCAAACTCCACCCCTCCCCCCGGTATGAGTTTCGGCTGGATCTGGGGTTCAGTGTTGTAGGATAAGGGGTTCAATGCTGTTGAGAGTCTCCGTCTCCCTCCCGCCAGAGAAAGCCAGCCAGGTTCTCCATGCATGCCTCTCTGTACATCAGCCTTTTGCAGCTCCTCTGGGTCTCTGTGAGCCCCTCTCTTTCCTTCTAGTTGTAGAATTTCCACTCAGCCAGCTTTCCTGTGGTTCTGGATAATGTCTGTTCTGTCTTTTAGTTGTAGTTTTGAAATTGTTGTGCGAGGCAGCAGTGTAGGTGTTTACCTATGCCGCCATCTTGGATTCTGACGGCAATTGGACTTTCAGATAGGCATGGAAAGTGTTCTAGAAAATTCTTCTGTCTGCTAATATTTCTTTTTAAAATTTATTAAATTTATTGGGGTGACATTAGTTAATAGGGTCATATAGGTTTTAAGTGTGCCTTTCTATGATACATGATCTGCATATTGCATTGTGTGCTCACTTCACTACCCAAAGTTAAAATCATCTTCCATCACCATATATTTGGTCCCCTTTATTCTTTACTATCCCCTGACCCCCTTCCTCTGGTAACCACCATATTGTTGTCTATGTCTGTGAGCTTAAGTTTTATATCCCATATAGGAGTGAAATCATATGCTTCTTCACTTTTTCTTACTGACTTATTTCGCTTAATATAATATTCTTAAGAGAATAATATGGTCCATCCATAGAGTCACTAATGGCAGTATTTCATCTTTTTTAAGGCTGAGTAGTATTCCATTGTGTATATGTACCACATCTTTTTTTTTATTGATTTTTTTACAGAGAGGAAGGGAGAGGGATAGAGAGTTAGAAACATCGATGAGAGAGAGACATTGATCAGCTGCCTCCTTCACACCCCCTACTGGGGATGTACCTGCAACCAGGATACATGTCCTTGACCAGAATGGAACCTGGGACCTTTCAGTCCACAGGCCGATGCTCTATCTACTGAGCCAAACTGGTTTTGGTAGTACCACATCTTCTTAATCCAATTCTCTGTCAAAGGACAATTTGGTTGTTCCCATGTCTTGGCCACTGTCAATAATGCTGCAATGAACAAAGAGGTGCATATATATTTGCAAATAAATGTTTTCAAGTTTTTCAGGCAAGTACCCAGAAGAGGGATTGCTGGGTCATATTGATTGCTGTTCTTAATTTTTTCAGGAGTCTTAATACTATCTTATATAGTGGCTGTACCAGTTCACATTCCTACCAGCAGTGAATGAGGGTTCTTTTCTCTCCACAACCTCTCCAACGTTTGTTATTCCCTGTCTTGTTGATAATAGCCATTCTAACAGATGTGAGGTGGTATCTCACTGTGGTTTTGATTTGCGTTTCCCTAACAACTAGTGAAGTTGAACATCTTTTCATGTATTTGTTGGCTGTTAGTCTTCCTGGGAGAAGTGCCTATTCAGGTCCTCTGCCCACTTTTTAAATGGAATTGTTTGTTTTTTTTGTTTGGTGTTGAGTTGTATGAGTTCTTTATATAGTTTGGATATTAACCCCTTATCAGAGCTGTTATTTGTACTGTCTTCTCATCTTTCATTTAAATAAATGTCCTCCAAAGAGATAGTTTTACAACACTTCCTAATTGAAAAATGTTTGTGCTTGGTCCTTTCAAAGGCCATAAATCTCTCTAATTGGTGCCTAATGGTTTTGGGGATGACTCTGAGCAAGTATCCCATTAATTGAAAGGAGAATATTGTCATCTGCCACAGAGATTTCTCATTATGTCTCATCAAATTCAAAACAGAGCCCTGTTTGGAATTCTTTTAGGAACAGTAATTACCCCACATCCTATGGTGTTGGGAAGCAGGGCTCACAATTAGCATCTCTGTCATGAGGGGGAAGTGATCCGTGCTAAATGGGAGCTGGGCCAGATGGGTCTTGCTAAGACCTTTTCCAGGCCCCCTTCAGTGCCACTAAATTAAGTTGTCCCTATGTGTGTGCAAAAGACAAATCAGTCTTTTACTTCTATGTGTATTAAAGAATGCATCCGCTGCCATTAATTAAAAGTCAAGTGCTTTTATCTACAGTGATCAGGGTAGGAGAGA
>PVJN01037754.1:0-20724 GCA_004026805.1 Lasiurus borealis | reverse complement strand
GGCACAGATAAATAGGTGAGGCAAACAAAGGAAAAACAAACAAACTTTAGAAACTAACCAAATGCCAGGCAACATCATGAGCCCCTGGGTTCCAACCCTGGCCAGCTTTCACAAGGGTCCCTCTTCCTTCCTGGACAGTCCCTGGGGACAGACTCTATACTTCTTGATTCTGTAAAGCTGCTACAATGTAAGGAATCCTGTTGGAATAATCTACCTGCAAAGTCCATCTGTTCATTGAACAAGTGTCTGCTGAGAGTCTTCTATGCTGGTCCCTGGGCAACCAACAGGAAACAAGACAGCAGAGTCTCTGCTCATGCAAAATAATATCTTACTAGTATAGAATCAGATAATTAACAAATAAATACATGGATATGATCATTTCAAATGGTGCTATTAAGTATAAAATTTTTTTTCAAAGTAAAAGAGTAGTGAGATGGAGAAAGATGGGAGAAGTCGCTCATTTAAACAAAAACATGGGGAAAGAGGCAAAGCTATCAGCCAAGCACAGATCTTGCATCAGAGCATTCCAGGAGAAAAGCAAGGAACAAGGCCTGGAGGCAGGAATAAGCATGGTGATCCTAAAGGAGAGAAAAAAACCCTCACCACCTCATGTTTTTGTTCAAATGTCATTTTATGAGGGGTTTACCCTAACTACCCTATTTTATTATTCTTTTAAGACATATTTGTATTGATTTCAGCGAGGAAGGAAGAGGGAGAGAGAGAATCATTGACCAGCTACATCCTGCACGCCTCCTACTGGGGATCAAGCCCGCAACCCAGGCATGTGTCCTTACTGGAACTGAACCAGGACCCTTCAGTCCACAGGCCAATGCTCTATTCACTGGACCAAACCGGCTAGGGCTAGCAACCCTATCAATTTTAAATTGTATCTACTGACCTGGCCCCAGTATTCTCTATTCCTCTTCACCATTTTTCTCCATTGAAATTTTTACCATATGACAGGCAATACATATTAATTTCTATTCCTACAGAATGTAATTCCCTTAAGGGCAGGGATTTTTGTTTAAACACTGCTGTAATGCCTGTACCTATGTGGCACATGATAGGCACTCAATAAATAACAGCGAAATAAATAAAAGAGAAATAAAAAGGTGAGGGAGGGAAGAAAGCAGGGAAAAAAGAAGCAAGGAGAGAGGAAGGGAAAGAAGAAGATAAAGAAGAATCTGCTGGTGTGGCTCTGTGGTAGTGTCAGGCCACACAGGAAAGGATCGCAGGTTTGATTCCCAGTGAAGGGCACGTGTGAGTTAGAACCCTGGCCCTGGTTTGGGGTACAATTGATGTGTCTCTTTCACATCGATGCTTTTCTCTCCCTCACACATTCTCTCTCTACATCCTTCCTCTCCACTCTCTCCAAAAAATCCATGAAAAAAATATCTTTGGGTAAGGATTAAGAAAAAAAAAGTCAGTCTGGCTGACACACAGAGATAGTTTAAACCTCATTGTAGCCCTAACTGGTCTGGGGACTGAAAGGTCCCGGGTTCAATTCCTGTCAAGGGCATATGCCCAGAGAAGGGCTCAATTCCCAGCAGGAGGAGTGGAGGAGGCAGCTGATCAATGATTCGCTATCACCATTGATGATTTTTTCTCTCCCTCTCCCTTTCTCTCTGAAATGAATAAAAATGTTTGTGTTTTAATAGTATTTTTCCTACATATACCAGGATTTAGGCACTTCATTCTGATTGCTCATTCTTATTTGAATGTTAATACCATCTGCTTTGAGTATAAGTAACTTTAAAATTTGCTTTAATATATGATAAACCAAAGATAACCTCATTATTGTTTCTAAGTGTTCTTGACTATTCTAAAACATTTTTAGTTCATATAAACATTGAGATCATTTTATCTCATTCCCTGCCTCCAAAAGAAATCTTCATTGGAGTTGGAAATGACTTGCCTTAAATTTTTACACACTTAGTCTTCCCATCCAGGGGAATGACATGTATTTCCATTTTTTCAGATCTTACTTTTACATCTTTGAGGTTTTACAATATTCTTCATACAGATCCTATACCTTTCTTGTGATGTTTATCTTTAAGTATTTTATTGTTTTAACTCTATTATTATATAAAGTATTTTTCTGCTCACCAAGATAGTTCATTCACATATTTTCCCTTTTCAACATCCCAATGATACCAAAGAATGTTTTCACCTCTCACCATCCCCACACTAACATTCCGCAAAATCTGTGTTTTGCTGAAATTAAGAATATTTCATTCAAACAGATTCTCTCCCACAATGTCTCTTCTATTTAAAAGACCCTTACTTGCCAAAACCGGTTTGGCTCAATGGATAGAGCATCGGTCTGCGGACTGGAAAGGTCCCAGGTTTGATTCCATTCAAGGGCATGTACCTTGGTTGTGAGCACATCCCCAGTAGGGGGCGTGCAAGAGGCAGCTGATCGATGTCTCTCTCATTTATGTTTCTAACTCTCTATTCTTCTCCCTTCCTCTCTGTAAAAAAATCAATAAAATATATTTTTATTAAAAAAGACCCTTATTTACCATTTATATTGTCTATTCTTTGTCACTCTCAATGTATATAATTATTTACTATCCTATATAATAAAAGGCTAATATGCAAATCAACTGAAAGGCGGGAAGACCATTCGCTATGATGCGCACTGACTGCAGGAGCTGCCCCCTGGTGGTCAGTGCACTCCCCCAGGGGGAGCGCCACTCAGTGAGAAGCCGGGCTCACGGCTGGCGAGTGCAGCTGCGCAGGCGGAAGTCTCCTGCCTCCACAGCAGCGCTTAGGATGTCTGACTGCCCAAGGTTCCCAGACTATGAGAGGTGCAAGCCCGGCTGCACCAGGCCTCTAGTAGATAATATAAAAGTATATTTCAAAGTCCACTGTCCACCACTGTTTCCTCTTCTACTCTGAGGTTTCTTTATTATCTGTGTGAATAGAGTATATTGGTTAGATTGGAGTCTATTGGTGATATAATCTCTGAACACTTGCACTCATATAGAACTCTCTTTAAGCTGAAAGGTGAAAAACTAACACGTAGATGCTAGAGTTCTTGGAATGTAGACCTTTTCTCTAAAAAGCCTACAGATGTTTCTTACACCATCACAGTATTGCAAATATTCTATCGTTTTGTTGTTGTCCATCACCAAAGTTACAGTATTGCAAATATTCTATCGTTTAGTTGTTGTTGCAATTTTAACCGTATGGTCCTGTCTACCAGCTTATAGAGGGTTTTTTCTTTATCACTGAATTTGGTAATTTTATCAGAATATGCCTAGGTTTGTGCCTTTTCTTATCTTGTCTTTCCTTGAGCACAGTGAACTCATTCAATCTGCAGTCTTTTTCAATACACAATCGTTTTTCAGCTGAGGAAAGTTTTCTTTTATTACTTATTTCTCCTTCTAAAGTTATTATTTGCATTTAGGTTTCCTGGATCTATCCTGCAAGTTCTTTAACTTTACTTTCATGAGTTCCCATTCTAACTCTTGGTATTTTTGTTCTAAAGTTTGAAATTGTTATTTTACTTGAACTGAGTTAAAAAAAGAGGACAGGAGAGATGTGCTCACGCTGCCATCTTCCCAGTTACTTCAAATGGGACTAAATGCTGTCTTTTCGCACAAGTAGGAAACATTGCTTCCAAGTACTGAAAAGACAATAACCTAAAATAATATTTTTTAATTCAAACAGCTATTTGTTGAGGAGTTACTAGATTGAAAAGCTCCTTGAAAACAAAGAATCTGCCTTTGCTATCTCCCTCATCTGTCAACAGACTATGTAAATAAATGTATTCAATACATCTTTTTAAAAAAATGTTTTTTATTGATATCAGAGAGGAAGGGAGAGGGAGAGAGAAAGAAACATCAATGATGAGAATCATTGATTGGCTGCCTCCTGCACTCCTGCTACTGGGGATTGAGCCTGCAACCTGGGCATGTGCCCTTGACCGGGACTGAACTCGAGACCCTTCAGTCTGCAGGCTGATGCTCTATCCACTCAGCCAAACCGGCTAGGGCTCAATACATCTTTCTTGATATATTGATATGTTCAGAACCTTAGAAGTTCAAATAGGTAGAAGACCTAGTCATTACACTCAAGAAACCCAGAGGCTTATTAAGGAGGCAAAGAATAAAAAACATAATATACATACTCACAAATAGGGGTCAGGTAAGTGTTACACTGAGCTACTACATAAAACAGGAATCTAAAATTAGCAGAGATTAATATGGACTAACTCCGTCAGCTGGTTTTAGGATGAAGGGGACCTCAGCTAAGCCATGAAACACAGGTACATTTTGGTAGGAGAACAGACAGTTCTAACAAAGCACACAGTCTCTGAAAGGGCACCGCGACGGAAGAGCCTGTCAGGAAGGAGTGAGGAAACAAGCCTGACTGTAACAGAAGAGCCGGTCAGACACCCGCAAGGAAATCAGGACAGACAGGGAGACTCACTCACTGGTTGAATCAGTACTCAAAAGCACGATGATAAAGGGTACTGTGTGCTATCCTCACGCAGCTTACAAAGAGAGATGAGTACTTATGCAAATGAAAATTTCATAACTTTTAAGATAAGCTGAGAAACAGCTATAACATAGAAGTAACACCGTAGAGCAGAGCTCAGAGAAACCACTAATGAGGAAGTTGTGTGTGTTTTTAAACAGGAAATTCATCTTCTAGTATTTCCCTTAGTCTCCCTGAAGAAAAACCTAAAGCAAAGAACTGTAGGGAGGAGAATGCATACATATGATTTTTCTACATGTTCAATTTAGAAATGAGAGTTTCTCCAAACGGAAGTTGAAAAAGTAATAATGACAACGCTTTAAAATGTTAAGACAGAGGGGAAAAATTGTAACTATGTATGGTGATAGATCAATGTTAACTAGACTTACTGTGGTCATCATTTTGCAATATATACAAATACTGAATCATTATGTTGTACACCTGCAACTAATACAGCTGTATGTTAATTATACCTCAATTAAAAAGCCTGTTTGCCTCAGTCAGATTTACTAAACAAGACACTATCAGAAGCTTTCTAGCCCATGATTCCTGCTGGGTTTATTTTTCTAAAGCAGAGTTAGTGACAAGATTGGTCAGCACTATCATGAGTTCATGCTTGACCAGAGTTAAAGCTCACAAGTTCCAGTATAGGAATAACTTCAGAGAACATAATCCAAAGTCCTTAAAAAGAAAGAAAAACCCTATGGATGCTTTAATTTATGCAGAAAAGCAATAGTTCTCTGAAAATAAAGAGCTATTAAAACACTACTCCTCCACAAAATAAGAAATAACTCCAAGAAAATCAATTAAATACATGTCATTTATAGAAATATTTACATTACATTAATGTATACATTAATTTTAAAATTAAATGTTCTAAGGGAGCCCAGACAGTGTGGCTCAATGGTTGAGCATTAATCTATGAACCAGGAGTCACGGTTCGATTCCCAGTTGGGGCACATGTCTGGGTTGCAGGATCGATCCTCACTATGGAGTGTACGGGAGGCAGCCAATTAATGATTCTCTCTCATCGTTGATGTTTCTATCTCTCCCTCTCTCTTTCTCTGAAATCAATAAAAATGTTTTATACACACACACACACACACACACACACATATACATATATCCTAAGGAAATAAAAAAACAATGACAACAGTAAAACCTCCTTCTGAACCAGAATGTAATCACAACCCTGTATCTGTAATTCAGAAGCTCACGTCCAGTGCACTCCAAGGATTTTAAAGACACCAGACTTGTGGAATTTCATTTAGGGCTGTCCTGTGAAACGACCAAAATATTTTCCTCCCAGTTTTTCATCCCCATTTCAATTCAAGAAAGAAGAATTAATTTTGTATCAAAACATAAGTATATAAAATTACCTTTCACTTTATAGATAGTCTTATAGGACTTTACCCAATTTTTTTTGTCCTTTTAAGAAATAAAGGTGTTACATCTTGCCTGAAGCTAGGCTGGCACGAAAGAAACTCTCCTAATACGTTTTAGAGTGTTGATCTCCCTGGTTCTGGCCAAGCAAGGTCAGAAATAATCAACCTCATTGCTATTTCTATATATTCCTCTGAGAATAGGATAAAACCTTCCATTCTTTCCCCTCCAAGGAGCCCTATCTCCAAAACTCCAAAGACAGAGCTGTATCTTAAATGGGGCCTAAGAGTTAAAATGAAAGAGGCTTTCATCGAAACTACCTGAAACACGATTCAGGGAGATGGAGGAGAACGGCGATGTGGGGGCTGGAGCCACGCTGACTTGGGTTCCAATCTCAGCACATTAGACGTTCTTTAGCGAGTGGGAATCACAGACCTATCTTTAGGAGTTGTTAGGATTAGGCTTGCCCAAAAGCAAGAGAATCGGAACCTGACCCAGTTCTAAATGACCAAGTCCAGTGTCCTCTCCCCTTTGCCATTCATTTCAGAACATACTGTTACTGGTAGAGAGAAAGGTAAAAATCAGGTGGGCCCTGGCTGGTTTTACTCAGTGGATAGGGCATTGGCCTATGGACTGAAGGGTCCCAGGTTTGATCCCGGTCAAGGGCATATACCTGGGCTGCAGGCTCAATCCCTAGTAGGGGGTGTGCAGGAGGCAGCCAGTTAATAATTCTCTCTCATCACTGATGTTTCTCTCTCTCCCTCTCCCTTCTCTGAAATCAATAAAAATATGGGTTTGTTTAAAAAAAAAAAAAAAAGATCAGGTAGTGTCTAACAACAGGGCAGGGCTTGGCACACACTGCTTTCATTCCTCAATGTTCAGATGTGTTTTACTAGCTCGGTTCCCTCATCACCATTATAGGAGCTATTTATTCAGCACCTATTACAGGCTGGGCAGGATATATAAAATGCTGCGCACAGGGCCTGTTTCACAATAAGCACTCAATAACTGATGCCTACTTATACAGAGATCTTAACTTCTTAAGAGAAAGTTAAGGAAAGGCTGGCTCTTTACATGAAATCAAGTGAAAACAGTTACCCAGGCAGAAAAAAGGGAAGAATGTCAGATTGGACATTTCTCAGAGAAAGGCAATGTGTACAAAGGCACAGTGCATTCGGGGAAGTACAAGCCATTTAGCATGGCTAAAAAGGAGAGAAATACACAGGAAGAGCAGCAGATTAGGCTAAAAAGGCAGGCAGGTCTTGGTACACAAACGATGCTTGGATTTTATCCTGTGGATAGGATAAGCCAATGTAAACTCTGAAACAGGGAAAAGATCTGTGTTTCAGAATAATCATCACACCATAGAATAAGGATGGACTGGAGGAAGCAGAGACTTAAGGCAGGCAGACAAGTTAGGAGACTACTGCAATAATCTCAGCAAGAGATGCAAGAGCCTCAACAAAGACTGTGTGAATCCATCCATATCCACACGTACAGTTCCATGGTAGAGCATCTGATTGCAAAGACAGTATGAATGGGGGGAGGAAGAAGAATCAACAGAAGTCAGTGATCCATTAGCAGTTAAAGATGCAACTGGGACAAAAACAGCTCTGCGGTCGATGGGGGGCGATGGTCTGTGTGACACGTCCACCAAAGTCATACTTAAGTCATTCTCTGGACAAGGGGCAGGTCTTCAAGAGTGTCTTACAGCACCAGACACAGCCCAGCCTGGTGGCGAATGCTGCATAACCTTACCCTGGTCCTGAAACAAGTCAGCCAAGGCTCTGCCTTCACCCTCCAATCAGACTCCATGGTGCTAAGCTACGCCAAGAAAGAAAGCATAGTGCAGTGGAGATGATCAAGTTACCACATGACTGCAAACATGATGTACATGACAAATAAACAATGCAGACAATTCTTACATGAAACAAAACCCAGGGTTTATACTGAGTGCTTATACCAGCCAGGAAATCTTATTAGTAAATATAGGAGCAGAAAAAAAGAAAGTGAAGGATGACCCCCAAGCTTTGGACCTGCATAAGTGAACGTTCTGAAGTTGGGGTATTTGTGGAGCAGATGGAAACAAGGAGCGCAGTTCTGGACTTGCTAAGTTACACTTGTCCAGAGGAACCAAAGGGAGATCTGGAGCAGAGGAGCCAGGGCTAGCGATACAGACTATGGACTAGAGATTGCAGCCATGACAGCTGGCGCCCTGGCCATGGATAAGATGACTCAGCAAGTGGATGTGAAGTGAGAGGAAGACTAATGGCAGATATCAGGAACACCCACACCAGGAAAAAGAGACAGAAAGAAGCCCAAGAGGGAGCATATGAAGGAACCGTGAAGGAGATGGAAAAAAGGGATGCTATAAAAGCTAAGGAAGGAGAGAGTTTCATAAAGATAATGGTCCACAATCGCCAATGCTGTAGAGAAAAATGCTGTATTTAGTAGGTACTTTTCAGTCTGAAAGTAGAAGTCCTTGGTGGCCTTGCAGACAGCTGTTTCCGAGGCTTGATGAGGCAGAGCAATGGACTGAGCAGTGAGCAAAGGTAAGATAACGGAACTGTAGGCTACACCTCCTAGCATTGATGAGAGGGAGAGGGGGAGAGGGAGAGAGTGCCAACACACGAGAACAAGCAGATTCCAATACAAGATTGTGGGAAGCTGGCGCTTTTAAGATGAGAGAAACTTCAGCATATTTATTACAGGCTGAAGGGAAGGAGCCAAGAGCCAAGCGTTAAGTGAGAGGCTCAAGATGAGAAAAGAGACAAAAGACAAGCCTACGGATGAATAGATCAATCATGAAGGAAGCTCCCAAGATCCCAGAAGAGGAGAAGATGGGACTGAGAACACAATCAGAGAGACAGACCGCGCAGGAGGAGGGGGCCACCTCTGAAAAGAAGGAAAGGGGATAAGGGTGGGAACTGATACAGGTACATCTGTAGGGAAGGAAGGTTGGCTTTCTTTACAAGCTAGTGAGAATGAAAGGGGACAGACGGGTTCTTACCTTTGCTTCACAGTCCTCTTAAGAAACTGATGAAAGCTCTAGAATCTGTCCCCCAAAAAGGCACCTGAGCACTCACACTCGGACCCGTGTATCCAAAGATTCTGTCAGGTGTGAAGCTATGGAATTCCAAAGAATTGGCCTTTCATAGGCAATCTTGTTCACAGAAGAGCACGCACGTGGGAAAGCAACTTATTCATCAAGAGACGCATAAAGATATTTAAAAACTCGCACTTAGCTCTCGCCCGTTTGGCTCAGTGGGTAGAGCATCTGCCTTCAGACTGAAGGGTCCTGGGTTCGATTCTGGCCAAGGGCATGTACCTAAGTTGCAGGCTCAATTCGCCTGCTGATTGGGGCGTGGGCAGGAGGCAAACAATTAATGAGTCTCTCTCACATCGATATTTCTCTCTGTGTGTTTCTCCCCTTCCACTCTCTCTAAAAATCAATGGAAAAATACCCTCAGGTGAGGATTAACAAAAAAATAAAATCTAAAAACCAAAATCTCTCACTTAAGCCTCTATGAAATATTCAATCACCAAAAGGAGATGGCCTGCTTGTATACAAAAGCACTAACTTAGACTCTAGGAATACATACACATACAGGAGACCATCTCGCCTTTAGAACACATGGGAGGTAAAGACCGTGAGTGAGAGCCTTGGCTTTAGCAAGAGCTTTACATAAAGATAGTATATTTTAAAAGATGAAACATAAATCTGGAGGTGAAGGGAGACAAAAATCGGACCCTTAAATCTAAAGATAGAGGACTAAAAAGGGCTGGTAGTAAACACAACTCAAAGGAAAAGAGGATGCAAGAGGACACTTTGAGGAGGAACCGAAAGGATTTGTTCACTAAGCACGAAAGGAGGACTAAGACAGCGGTTGTCCAGCCCTGCATTGGTTTAAAACGTGCCATGCCTGACTGTTTAGCCAGGGGCACTGACATCTTTTGCCTTAGATTGTCAAATTTAAAAATGATAACAGCCCACACAACAACAGCCATCTGGTGTGAGTGAATCAAAATTATACCTTTTTTTTTTTTCTGTCAGATTGGCAAAAAATGTATTTTCAGTGTGTCACAGAATTTTAGTAATTATTTTATGTGTGCCATGAGTGGACAATGGTTGAAAGGTTCGGAGCAACCACATGTGCCTTTTCCGAACTTGTAGGTGCCTGAGTCTCAGAAATGATGCTTAAACTTCAAAGCCATCTGCCAGAAATGCACACATGCCAGATGTCCGTACAAAACAAACCAGCTACTCCCTTCTGCTCCCATCTACTGCTTGCGGTGACCCAACATGTGCTGAACGAAGGAGAGAGGGTGCTGACGGGAGCAACTGATGATGGAGTGAAGTCCTACTTTTAAAAAAATATACACACAAATTGGTTCCATTCATCACTTCATATGTAACCACACCCTGGTAAGTAACACAAGATATTATGCTATCAGAAACAATAAAAGATTACATGTACCGAGCACTCAGTGCATACCGCACACTACATTCGGTTTCTCTCCTACTATCTCCTTTTTAAACCTCCTTGTAGCGTTAATGAGATTGTCATTCCCTTTTTAAGTACTAAAGACACTAACACCAGGGAGGTCAGGCAGTCCAAGGTCACAGAGCTAGTAAGGGATAGGTCAGGACTTGGATCCACGCTCACCAGACGCTAAAACCTGTACCTCTCAAATGATTATACAACCCTGCCTTGTGCCAAAATCAAGTCCCCAAACACAGACTTTGTATTTCAATACAAGTCAAATTAATGTGAGCAAAAGTTTATTGCACTCCCAAAACAATGCAAGGAAGAAACAGTTGGGAGTTATTCAAAGTAGTTTAAGGCATCGGTCGCCAACCTTTCAGACCTCACGGACCACCGGTGGTCCAAGGATCACAGGTTGGCGACCTCACCTTTGTAGGAGCTTACATTGAGGAGAAATGAAAAACAATTTAAGTTATTATAAAACATATGACTGGCAAAAATGATATAAACTGTAAATGCTCTAAGGTTTGAAGCAAGAGAGCGCACAATAGTCAGGGTCAGGTTTATTAAAAAGGTAGTACTTTGACCTGTCTGGATTGTTCAGTAGTTAGTGTTCAGCCCCCCTGATCAAAGGGTTTTGGGTTCGATTTCTGGTCAAGGGAATGTACATTGGTTGCAGGCTCGATCCCTGACCCCAGTCAGGGTATTAATGGGGAGGCAACCAATTGATGTGTCTCTCTCACATCCATGTTTCTCTCTGTCCTCCCTCTCCCTTCCACTCTCTCTAAAAAATCAATGGGAAAATATCCTTGGGTGAGAATTAACAAAAAAAACAAAAAAAAAAAAGGAAAATATCTTTGAGTGAGGATTGAAAAAATAAGAAAGGTAAGTACTTCAGTTGAACTCTTAAAAAACTGTGAGAAATTTTGTAACCAAGCATTTCAGAGAGCATTCCAGAATTAATCATGAGAGTAGACCATGGAAAACTGAAGTAATTATAATACAAATATAGTGTGAAAGCCTTTTTTACCAATCATCTGAACTATCAATCCTGAGATGCTAATCCTTACACAGGCCAGAAAGAAAGTAGCCACCAGGACTGGCTAAGAGTGAAGGGTTTCTCTTATTCAAAAATTCAGCTCAATGCTATAGGACTGTCACACAACAAGATTAATTTTCCAAAACACAGCTGCAACTAGGGCATCCAAATAAGCAGCTCCTTTACAGGAAGGTGAATCACTCTTCCAACAGACAGAAATCTGTCTGCCGTTTCTCTTCTGGAACTGCCCTCAAAACCAGTTCACCTCCTAATTTTTTGACAATCATGATTAAAATCAGTTTATAACCACTGATTTAGAATCACTCTCATTTTCTCAATCACAAGTAGTTTGGACTCCAAAAGAGTATCAACCAGCTTTTCTCTACTTGACTCCAAGTAACTATAACATGAGTCTAGAGGTAAAGCGAAGAATTAAAATTTGCCACCATGAGGATTTTCAAAAGAATGTACCATAGGCTCTGACAGCAATTCTTAAAGATGAATTCCAATGAAAGAGGAGTACAGCCCTTCAAAAAGAAAAACATTCCAGTTTTTAGGAGGTGGAGCACCTAGCTAGCTAATGCCCCGTTTGGGTTATTTAAAAATCCACACACCTGCTTTCCTTCATACTCCTAGCATCAGGTAAGACAACTGCTCAGACACAATGTTCTGGTAGACGTACATCCTATGAATGCATGGCTATGCTATAGATATCGGAAGGAGATGGCCCACTATTCCACCCTCTCCCCCCAGAAAAAGCAGGAGGAACTTGCCAGTTTTCTGGTGCTCTAGTCTAGTTGCCAGTTTCTGAGATTGTGCAGTATGATCTCCTTTCTTTAAATATATTTGTATTGATTTCAGAGAAGAATGGAGAGGGAGAGAGATAGAAATATCAATGATGAGAGTCACTGATCAGTTGCAATGGGGAATGCAACCCAGGAATATGCCCTGACCAGAAATCGAACCGTACCTCCTGGTTCACAGGTTGAAGTTCAACCACTGAGCCACTCCGGCTGGGCTACATACAATACTATTTCTATCCAGTATCTTGCCCTTTTCCTTTTCAATTCCTCTGCCTCTTCCCCACTCCTGAAGAGGATTCACTTCAACTCCCAGGACTTGGCCCTCTCCAATCCCTCCACCTTCCAGGTGAACCCCAACATTGCGTTAAGGACTGCAGAGCTCGGTGATGAAACAGATAAGAGAAAGGGAGGATGTGGCTGTGTTTGTTGTAGTTGTGCTCAGAGAAGTGTTCAAACAAGAAAAGGGAGGATCCCTTCCTGTAAGTGTTATTTTATCTTAAATATCTTTCCAGTTGTCATCTTTGGACTGTTCTCAGATACTGAAAGACTTGCATTCCTTCCGACAGGTCACAGACGTTATGGGATTTATTCATTATTTTTAACATTTTTAAAGAGATATATCTTTCTATTTTATTTTATTTTTTTTTATTGATTTCAGAGAGGAAGGGAAAGGAGAGAGAGGGAGAAACATCAATGATGAGAGAGAATCATTCATCAACTGCCTCCTGCAAATGAAAACAGCACCTCCCTATACACTGGGAAAACCCTAATCATCTCCTGCATGCCCCCACTGGGAATCTGTGGTTTTTTTTGAGCCTGCAACCTGGGCATGTGCCCCTGAGGAGAATTGAACTCAGGACCCTTCAGGCCACAAGCCGGTGCTCTATCCACTGAGCCAAACCAGCCAGGACAAGGTCTGGGATCTATATCCTTCATTCCTTCACACATAGGACTGACTGAACTGCACAAGGTAAATCACAGCCTGCTCTACGAGCCAGCCAATCCTGTCTCGTATTTACAGTACATGCTGCTTTTCTACGACGACAACCAGCAAAGCTTCCTCTTTCCTTAGAGGGCAGCCTCTGTACATAAACCCATCATGGTCTCATGCGCACACTGTTTTGTAGGTGTTTTTAAGTGATTTCCCTACCAGGGTCAAAGCTCCCTGAAAGCTAATACAATCCTCTGCTCACCTCTGTACCCCTAGCACGTGGTAGGAACAAAATAAATGTCTGCATCAAATATGTGAAAGACAGATTTGAAAAGAGTTCAGAAAGAGAATCAACCAGACTGTGTGGAATTGTAGCATACAACTGTTTTGTAGCCTTTCCTCAGAGTAAAAATTAGAGTTAATAGGTTGTGCAATCAATAATAGCTCAGATACTGAATCATTTGATGGTAACAAATGCCATAATTACATGGCAGCTTAGGATAATGGCACTTATTACATGAGCAAATTTAGACAAAACATTTAACCTTTCTGTGTCTGTTTTCCCCTCTGTTAAGTTAAAAAAAAAGGGGGGGGGGAGGGCGGGAGAGAGATGAAAATATCCTATCTAGTCACAAAATCGTAGTGAAGCTCAAATGACATGCTGTTTAAGATCATTACACAATAAAATGAATTATCAGACAGACTTAACTAATTCTCATCATCTGTGCTATTTTATTTGCATGCAGTTGACTAAAACATATGAATAAAGTTCAGACAAAAGAGCCTATTGTCAAACATATAATAAATAAAATAATATATGTAGATCATGAACATTTTTTTCAGCCACAGGAATACTTCATAGAAATCTCCTACCCTATTCAATGTATCTGTTAGAAAAGCTCATGATGATGTGTCAGCTCAATTGTAGATGATCCTCTGGAGAGTTTCAGGCTGTTCTTTTTGGTGCAGAAGCAGGAGGCTTCACCACCAAGTTCACGCTGACCTGCTGCAAGCTCCTGCCTCAGCACTGGGTTCTGCGGCAAACAGCCCGGGGAGGCACAACTGCACCTCAGCACAGAGCCGGCAGATCCCTGGCCGGAGCCTACAGCGAACACACAGGCCAGCACAAAGGAGGCCCCTGAACAGTACACAGCTCACACCATCACTAGAATCAGGACCATGGATGGCCTGAACCTAAAAATAATAATAAAATCAAAGAATGAGTGCACCCAAGGTCAGCAACACATGATAAACACATAAGCACCTTCCTTCTTTAGAAGAAACATGTGCTTTTGCCAGAGTGGTAACTGTAGAGAACATGTAAAACAGGGACGGTTCCAAATATGCTACAGATATCACAAATAACACCATGTCATAGGTTAGGGGGCTGCCCGGGTTTTGTTCCGACTTCGCTTGAATTCCTAAAAATATCCACCTAGTTCTCCAGCAACCGCTCTCTGTACTTGAAGCAAGAGTTGAAACAGATGGCCAAGATGCTGACACGGCAGGCCCAAGGTTTTCCAAATGTACTTTTTTCCCAGTTAGCCGTTGCTAAGAGTGACGAAATGCAGGATAATGTAGCATACATCTATAAGAAACCCACTGACACGAAATCACCCCAAACAATCCTGCCCTGGGAAAGCCAAACCAGGTATGTACTTTGTCCCTAAAAATGTCTAAGCCTTGGAATTCGGTTTGTAGGAGTCTCACACCTCTCTAGAGGGAGAGGTGAGCTCATCACTGCCAGTCCTAGAAACAGGTCCTCAGAACCAACTCGTGAAACGCCCAGGAAATAAACAAGAATCAGATGCAAGCAGAAATACCAAGAATAAGGAGAGCTTCCAGGATTTCCCTCTACATGTAAAAGCAATCAACTCCTATTTTTAATCTTGTTCTGCTGCAAACATCCAGCCAACCCTCTCCGTCTTTCTGGCTAATCAAAGATAGCTGATTCGTTACTGTCCGGGAACTGTTTGAAAAGTCAGAACTGAATGGCAGTCATCACAGGTTTAAAGACAATGCTTCTTCTGAGGAAAAGAATAACGCTGAGAGGCAGAAGGGATGGCCATGCCCTGAACAGACACAGAAACAAACTCCTGTCTTTGGATGTTGTCCTGTTCACCACCCCACCACCACCACCACCACCGCCACCACGGATTTTGGGGACTGGCCGAAGAATAACTTAACTTACCAACGGATTAATTGAAAATGATGTCGGCAATTAAGTGCAAATGAAAACAGCACCTCCCTATACATTGGGAAAACCCTAACAGGGTGATTAGCAATAATAATTTCCTCCCATGCCAAACTGGATTTATAAACACTCCAATACACACTTCTGGTTTTTTTCACGTAAAGGATGCGGGACGGAAAGGGGGCGGCGAAGGAGGTAATGTCTCCGGAAGTAACCCAAGTCCAAAACTCTCCTGGAAAACTTCCCTCCCATTCTTCCCTCCCAATCCACAGTGTTTAATCCACTGGGGACGTGCCGGTGACGAGGGCCTTTGGCAAAGGAACCCAAGGAGAACAGGCAACTCTGGGGAGGACACACCACCCCGGTACTGACAGCAAGCGCGGGCCAAACGCTGCTTTTGTCTGGGAGCAGCAGCCCGGGATAAACACAGGAACTTGAGGAGAACCCATCGCTTCTGCAGGGCGAGCCTGACCCCATGCCCACCACCCAGCGATGCTCCTCTCATTGTTGTGCCAGGCGCTCGTCCAGGGACAGTGGCTCGATTTACTCCATTCTCTCTGAGTTCTCAAAAGAAGCCCAGCTCTCCTAGCGCCCACCCATCCTCAAAAGCAAGAGGGTGCGTGCTGCCGGCCAGGGTGTCTGCACGTCCCCGCTCCCTCCTTCTCCAAAGGCTCCAAAAGGTGATGATGATGAGGATGAGGATGAGGATGATGATGATGAGGAGGAGGAGGATGAGGAGGAGGATGATGATGACGACGACGACGACGGGCTGTGGAAAATTCAACTGCCCGCACAGGCACCAGGGGGGAACCCCTACGACAAAGGTGAGGTCTCCAAGCAGGACCGGGGGGTGTCTTGCCTTTGGGTCCAAAAGCCCCTGCTTCCAATCTGCCCCGGACCCTCCCCGGCCCAGCCTGCTCCTCCGTCTCCTGTCACCGGGGAGGCACCGCGCATTGTTAGAGGAGGAGGAGGAAGGAGGACGGCTGAGGATTTCCCAGGCATCTTTTTTTTTTTTTAAATAATGTGTGTGTGTGTGTGTTTTGTTTTTTTTTTTGGAAAGGGGTCTGCCCCAGGCGTGGGCCCTCCCCTGGAAATGAAGGGTGTCGGGCAGGAAAAAGCTGTCAGCCGCCAGCTCGCGGCCCTCCCTCACCCCCAACGTGCCCAGACACCGGACCGCAGCGGCGGGAGCAGCTTTGTCTCGAGGTTAAGGGTGGGGGGTTGGGGGGGGGCAGAAAGGACCTCTCCCCCAGCCCCGGCGTAACCCCGCGCGGGGCGCGCGCGCACACAATGAGCCGCACGGATAAGCCGCTTCCCCGAGTGGGCGAGAGGGGACGACGACCCCTCAGAGCCCGGGCCAGATTTCCGGCATCCTCCGCCGCCTCGCCTCGCGTCGCGCCCGCGCCCGCGCCCGGCCGCCGCCACCAGGGCGCGCGGCGGGGACCAGCCTCCCTCCCCCCCGCGGCGCTCGCACCCGCCCGACTCACCCTCCGAGAGCTCCAGCTCCAGCTCCGCCAGCTGCGCCCGCACCTCGGGGGGCAGCGCCGCCACCGCGGCCGGCGCGGGCTCCGAGCCTCGCTCCGCCATGCCGGCTCCGCCAGCCGCACTCCGGAAGACGAGAGAGGGGGCCGGTGGAGGGACGGACTGACGCGGGCCCACACCCCGGCTACAGGATCCGGCTCCGGCCGCCGAGCGCTGCCAGCACCGCCGCCGTCGCCGCCGCCGCCGCCGCCGCCATGAGCGAGGGTCACGTGCGCGCGCCGGCCCCGCCTCCGGGCCGAGAAGGCTCCGCCTCCGAGGCCCAGTCAAGCTCGGAGCTCGCGCGGGCTTGCTGCGCCCTCTACTGGGGAACGCCTGGAAGGACGAGCCCCGGCTCGCCAACCAACCCCAAATTCTCCAGCACAAAATGGGCTTAAGGTGTTGTTGATGGCGTGGACACGCAGGTTCACCTTTTGAGAACTCCCACGCGAGGACGTTTTTTAAGAGCTCCAGGCCATCCTTTCCCAGCTCTCTTCACTTAGGAATGTGTGCCTTTGTCATGTCCCTTCCTCTGTTTTACTTTTGATTGAAACCTACCCATTTATAGGGATCTGAACACAAGCCACTTCTTTGATTGGGGTTTTTACCTCAGTCCCATTTGCCAGGAGCTCTTTTGTTTCTGTTTCATGTCTGACATTTATCACAATGGAGGGACAACCCAGTTACTTCTGCCTAGATTTCTAAGTACTTGAAAGAGGGGAACTTAGTCTTGTTTTATCTTTTTATCCTTCTTAGTGTATGGCTTAATAGGTTTTCCCCACAATTAATATTTTAACTCAATATAAGGAAGATCCAAAACATTTCTGGACTTTTACCAGGAACTACTGGGAAAATGCTTGAGTTGTCTATTTATAGTCTTTCTTTAGTAGTATTAACTTTTTTTTTTTTTTAATGCCAAAGCTCTCCCTCACAATTTGGGAGATTCTATCTAGTGTTTTCACTTCCCTTCCATGCTGATCCAAAAGGTCTTTAAAAGGACAGCCCCCAACATTTGCCCATTATGAGTTTTTAATGAGGATATCATTCATAGGCTGGATGAAAATTTAAGTTGAGAAAAGAATTTCAGCCCGGTTGGTGTGACTCTGGTTAAGCGTCAACCTATGAACCAGGTCATGGTTTTCTGGTGTGGGTTGCAGGCTCAATCCCCAGTAGGGGCGTGCAGGAGGCAGTTGATCAATGATTCTCTCTCATCATTGATGTTTCTCCCTCTCCCTTCCTCTCTGAAATAAATATATATATATATGCACATACATACATACACACACGTTTTAAATATATTTTGATTTTTTACAGAGAGGGAGAGGGATAGAAAGTTAGAAACATTGATGAGAGAGAAGCATGGATCAGCTGCCTCCTGCACACCCCCTACTGGGGATGTGCCGGAAACCAAGGTACATGCCCTTGACCAGAATCAAACCTGGGAACCTTCAGTCCCCAGACCAATACTCTATCCACTGAGCCAAACTAGGCTAGGGCAATAAAAGTATATTTTAAAAAATAAAAATAAAAAGTGAAGTCCATGCTCCCTCCCCAGAATTTGAATGGGCTTCTGAATGTTTTGACCAATAGAACAGAACACAAGTGATAGTATGTGACTTCTGAGGTTAGGTTCTAGAAGTCCACACAGCTTCCCCTGGTTCTCTTGAAATGCCCCTTCTCCCGAGAACCCTCTCAGGACCCTCCTCCTCTGAACACTGAGAACCTAGCAACCGTTCTTGCAGAGGAGCTGCCACATTAGGAAGGCCCCGTGAGGTGCTCTGCCCAATGTCGCTGGCTAAGCCCCGCCTTTTAGTCATCGTAGCCCTAAGGTGAAGAGGCCACTAGGGACTGAGCCTGCATTTCAGGCTGAGGTCCAAAACAATGTGGAACTAAGAATCTGTGCCTGTTGTGTTCTCTCTAGAAGCCTGTGAATTTTTTTATGCCACCAAGTGTGACGTGATTGTTACACAGAAACAGATTACCACAAGGGCCTTGGCAGGTGTTCTTGTTTATTCTTTTAACAGCCCTTTTCCTTGGTAATATACCACACCAACCCCGACTTAAGGTGAACATGCAAACTGCTCACTTTCCCACCCTCCTTGGCAGGTGTGTGAGCACTAAGGGAATAGAGGGAAGGGGAGCATCTGGGGAAGATTTTCTTCCCTAATGAGAAACATAATTAAGGCTACCAATTTGATTATTAATCCATTAAAAATACTGTTCCTAATATGATAAAGAGATTATGTTATTCATAGCCCTCTCTTGGCCCAACACATTGACATAAATAAGACTCTAAAGCTGTATGTAATCCCATAAACCTGTTATTAATGGGACCATTTTGCTCACTGATATTAACTATCCCCATTAAGATAAACTATTCATTAGTAAATTAAAGGTTTTAGTTACTTAAAGAGCCAATGCTGAGCTAATTATTCAAGTGAATGTTTACAACATTAAATGTTACCTCATACTCACATCACGTAACTTGGTAGATAGTAAAAATCTTATTGCACTGTACTCAGCATGTCACTTAAAGGATGTACTTTATGGCTTGTCTTTGTCATACCCAAATTGCCAGCATGACTACTTTTGTCCTGTGGGTCCACTATTAAATAAGGGTTACTTGACTTAAAAAAAAAAAAAAAAAAGCACTGCATTAGAATGCTGATAACCATGAACAATGGCTGTGTGGTGTATAGTCTGAATATGCTGAATAAAAGGATGATCCAGACACACTAAACCGAACGGCATGATTTAAAATTATGAATTATTTATTTATGGAATTTGGCATTTAATATTTTGACTGTGGCTGCCTCAGGTAACGAAACCATGGAACTAGAAAGTGCTGGTAAGGGTGGACTGATGTATTATACTCAATAAAAGTTTAGCTGTTAATTTACAGATACCATCTGTTAAAAAGCTAGAAATTCACCCAGCTTTTTCATTTTCAGAGTACAAAAAAGCTTAAAAGACCTATTTAAATTTCCCAGTTAACTTTACCTTTAGAAATCTACCAAGCCAAAAGCGGTTTGGCTCAGTGGATAGAGCGTCAGCCTCCGGACTGAAAGGTCCGTTTCGATTCCAGTCAAGGGCATGTACCTTGGTTACAGGCACATGCCCAGTGTGGGAGTGCAGGAGGCAGCTGATAGATGTTTCTCTCTATCCTTCTCCCTTCCTCTCTGTAAAAAATCAACAAAATATATTAAAAAAATAAAAAATAATAAAAATCTACCAAAACTTTAGCTTTAAAAAATAAAAGACTTTGGCTTTAGGATTTGATACAATCAAAACAAAGATGGTTGAAAAGGTAAAGGAAGCCTAATGGTTTTCTCTTATAAGTTTTGAAAGCCCAGAATTTACATACTCAAGTCAGACCATAGTACCAGCCCAGTGAAAGCAATCTTTAAACTGCATACTGCCTGGTAATTTCTACCCCCTTCAGTAACTGTTTCTCACACAAAAATAACTCAAAACCCCAGAATCATAAAGATGAATCTTAAAGCAGAGGCTCTGCCTTCACTTTACAGATGCAGTATCACATATCTTGTCTCTGCCCCGTCCCCAAAACAAATCAAAATCTGAGACCAGGATAGTAATGGAACTAGAAAATGGGCAACATATAAAATTATTGAAAAGTAAATACACATAGTCATTAGACATAAACCACCTGGAGAAAAGAAAACCAGTCTTGCTTTTAAACAATTTTATTTGTTCTAATTTTTGTTACTTTAATTTCCCATAGCACCTTGGCAATGTTGAAAACAAAAATACAAATATAGGATGTACTCATTTTAACATAATATGCATGAGTATGTGTCACATCATTTTTTTAGAGGGTGGGAGGGACAGTTTTGACAACAGGAACAAACTTAAGCAATGGACATAAC
>PVJN01037753.1:0-20728 GCA_004026805.1 Lasiurus borealis | reverse complement strand
CACATCCCAGACCCAGCACAGACGTGACCTCAGGTGGGACAGGAAGGAGGCTAGGAGCTGGGCCCTGCCAGCTCCTAAAAGTGTTATTTGTTGGGGAGACAGTGCTTAGCCCTTCAGACCTCCTGGGGCCCCTTCAAACCAGCAGCAGCCGGCCGGGTCAGGCTTTGGAGGAAGGGCTGAGGCTGAGGCTGGGGCTGGGGCTGGGGCTGGAACCCGGGGGCAGTGTGCGGGCAGGTGGTCCCGCCTGCTCTAAACTTAGCCTGGAGGAGCCAGTCTGGGCTTAGTCCTCCAGCTGTGTCATCAGAGAATATTTTTGGGATTGGCAGCTGCGGGCGCCTCCGACACTCCGGCCCCAGCCCAGCGGGAGGTTGGGGACCTGGCGGCTGGAGAGGGGCGGGAGGAGGGGAAAGAGGCCCAGGCTGTGGGAGGGGGCTGGGAAGAGAGGCTCTCGGGAGCAGGAGGCCCAGACGCTGCCGGGGCGGCCGCGGGGTTCCTCACGGGGAAGGCAAACAGGAAGGACTGCCCCCTGAGCTCTGGGCTCCCGGCCCGGAACCTCTGCGCCGCCGAGCCACAGCTCCGGGCGACGGTAAGGAGGCGAGCGGAGGCGGGCGGTCCGGGGAGCGGTCCAGGGGATCCCCAAAAGCCGGGCTCCTGGACGCCCCCCGCCTCCCGGGCTCCCCTCCATAACTCCGGGCCTTCGCGCGCGTCCCGCCCTCCGCCCCCGCCCTTCCCCACGCCGCCGCGATGAAGGCGGGCTCGGGCGACCAGGGCAGCCCCCCGTGCTTCCTGCGCTTCCCGCGGCCCGTGCGGGTGCTGAGCGGCGCGGAGGCCGAGCTCAAGTGCGTGGTGCTGGGGGAGCCGCCGCCCACCGTCGCCTGGGAGAAGGGCGGGCAGCCGCTGGCGGCCTCGGAGCGCCTGAGCTTCCCGGCCGACGGCGCCGAGCACGGCCTGCTGCTGACGGGCGCGCTGCCCACCGACGCGGGGGTCTACGTGTGCCGCGCCCGCAACCCGGCCGGGGAGGCCTACGCCGCGGCCGCGGTCACCGTGCTGGAGCCTCCGAGCCCCGAGCCCGAGCCCGAGCCCGAGCCCCAGCCCGCCGCGCGCCCACTGCCGCCGCCCGGGGCCGGCGAGGGCGCCCCGTGGTTCCTGGAGGGCCCCCGGTCGCAGTGGGTGCCGCGGGGCACGGAGGTGGTGCTGGCGTGCCAGGTGGGGGGCGTGCCCGCGCCCACGCTGTCCTGGGAGAAGGACGGGATGGCCCTGGACGAAGTGTGGGACCGCAGCCACTTCGCGCTCGAGCCGGGCCGCGCGGAGGGCAGCGCGGGCGTGAGCCTGGCGCTGCGCATCTGGGCGGCGCGGCTGCCCGACTCGGGCGTCTATGTGTGCCACGCGCGCAACGCGCACGGCCACGCGCGGGCCGGCGCGCTGCTGCAGGTGAGCCAGCTCCCCGAGGGCCCGCCCCAGGACCCCGACGAGGCCCCCCAGCCCGTGGTGGAGCCCCTCAAGTGCGCGCCCAAGACCTTCTGGGTGAACGAGGGCAAGCACGCCAAGTTCCGCTGCTACGTGATGGGCAAGCCCGAGCCCGAGATCGAATGGCACTGGGAGGGCCGCCCGCTGCTCCCCGACCGCCGCCGCCTCATGTACCGCGACCGCGACGGCGGCTTCGTGCTCAAGGTGCTGTACTGCCAGGCCCGGGACCGCGGGCTCTACGTGTGCGCCGCGCGCAATTCGGCTGGCCAGACGCTCAGCGCCGTGCAGCTGCACGTCAAAGGTGTGGCGGCGCCCCCGTCCGGGTCCCCCCGAACTCCAGCCCCCTCGGTGCCATGTGCGAGGGCGACGGTTGGGGGACTGGGAGACAGGAGGCGGGGTCTTAAAATCCCTTTTTTTTTTTTTTTCCCACTTCCCACCCTCAAGGATTTGGATTTAAAAGGTCTCCCAGGCATCCAGGATCTGCTTAGTAAACTCCCCAGGTGATTCTGAGGCATGAAGTGGAAAACCGCCCTTTGACTTATTAACTGAGAGAGGCCTAGCACTCTTCCAGTCCAGTGACTTTTCAGCCTGTTATTTTACTTCCCCTCCCCCAATGGAAACCCCATCTAGGGCCCCGATATATTATGAGAGAGAGAAAAGGATCATTTTCTGGCTGTAAGTTTCCAAGTCCAGATTTAAAACATACTTACAGAGCCAGTCAGTGAGAACCGGGGCTGCTCTATTGAATACACACGTTTAAAGTGGCACTTATTCCTGGGTCAGGTCTGTGAGCTGCAGGCCTCACATTGAGCAACTCCTGGTTCACACTAAAGGTAAACCTGAGGGAGAAAAACTGCCCTGCGACTTTTAGCCATTCTTCCTTTAGACGGCTCTGCTCAGGTTTGCAAGAGGAAGGTGAAGGAGAAGAAATGTATACTTCCAAGTTGAGTCACCAACATCTAATAAATACTCATAAAATAGAAAATGGGGGTGGGAAAAGCACCCTAAACTCATACTGGAAGTTAAAGCTCTCCATCATAGGAATCCATCACAACTTGCAGCATTATACTTGTACTAGTTACGGTCCAACTTTTTTCCTCCGAGGAAAAAAAACTTGGCAAATCTCTGGAGCCCGGCCTGGCACATATTCAAGCATGTGGCACCTGTGCCACAGGGGTGACCTCTCGGGCATGCCGCCCCACACTGGCCGGGAGAGCTAAACTCTAGAGGACGAAAAAGCCCAGCAGGCAGGCAGGCCGAGCGGCACACTGCTCCCGCCGCAGGTGAACCCACTTGCTTCCAGCATCGTGCTTCCGTTTTGCAAAATGCAGTTTTGAAAATGCTTAAGTACTTGAAAAAGGAAATTCAACCCGGAATTTGTATGGTGCCTTTGCAGGGCCTCGGGGAACAGTGTGAAAATCACTGATGAGGTCTAAACCCTTCCATCCCTTTCCCCACTTATAGGTAAAAAACCTGAGGCCCAACATCACTAAAATGGCCTTGCTCCAGGGGATGTGGCTAGTGTTAGGGTGAGGCAAGGATTTAAGCCTCTGGCTTCCCCCCTCTGGAGGTTTTCCTGTGCTTCCACAGTGCCTGCTGGCTCTGGGAGAAAAGCAAATGGCCTGAGCTAATGTGGGTTTAGGCCATAGACGATGCCCAGAGTCCCTCTCTAGAGCCTTCTCTGGTCTCTCTCCTCTCCACAGAGCCCCGACTCCGCTTCTCCCGGCCCCTGCAGGATGTGGAGGGCCGGGAGCAGGGCATTGCCGTGCTGGAGTGCAAAGTGCCCAACTCCCGCATCCCCACGGCCTGGTTCCGCGAGGACCAGCGGCTGCTGCCCTGCCGCAAGTACGAGCAGATAGAGGAGGGCACCGTCAGGCGCCTCATCATCCACAGGCTGAAGGCGGACGACGACGGTGTCTACCTGTGTGAAATGCGGGGCCGGGTGCGCACCGTGGCCAATGTGACGGTCAAAGGTCGGCTGGCCGGTGGGAGGAGGCCGAGGCTGAGACAGACAGGTGCCCTGACTCCCCCCGGCTCCATGGACCCCCGTCTGCCTCTCAGGGCCTATCCTGAAGCGGCTGCCCCGGAAGCTCGACGTCCTGGAGGGTGAGAACGCCGTGCTGCTGGTGGAGACGCGAGAAGCGGGGGTCGAGGGGCGCTGGAGCCGTGATGGGGAGGACCTGCCCAGCACCTGCCAGAGCAGCTCCGGCCACATGCATGCGCTGGTCCTCCCGGGGGTCACTCGAGAGGATGCTGGCGAAGTCACCTTCAGCCTGGGCAACTCGCGGACCACCACTCTGCTGAGAGTCAAATGTGAGGGCGTGAAAGCCCTTGGTCAGACTTCTCAAGGGCTGGGCAGGAGAGCCAGGGCAGGAGGGCGACCGGTGGGAAAGGGGGCCGAAGGAGGAAGGGCGGTGGCAGGCTGGGGCAGGGCTCCCGTACAAACACTGCCTTTGTCGCAGGCGTCAAGCACAGTCCCCCGGGACCCCCGGTGCTTGCAGAGATGTTCAAGGGCCGCAAGAACGTGGTCTTGCTGACCTGGAAGCCTCCTGAGCCGGCTCCCGAGACCCCCTTCATCTACCGGCTGGAGCGGCAGAAGGTGGGCTCGGAAGACTGGGTCCAGTGCTTCAGCGTCGAGAAAGCCGGGGCCGTGGAGGTGCCGGGAGACTGCATGCCCTCCGAGGGCGACTACCGCTTCCGCATCTGCTCCGTCAGCGAGCACGGCCGCAGTCCCCACGTTGTGTTCCAGGGGTCTGCTCACCTCGGTGAGTCGGTCCTCCAGTCCAGCCCGGGGCCTGTCAGCAGTGCTCTCCCGCGTTATACCCTCCCCTTCCTTCTGCAGCCATCGGCCCATCTTCTTAAATGCCTTCCAGCCGCCAGCCCGCTGTCACCCCTCTGGTTCTGATGGCTGCACTCTCTCCCCATCTCAGTGCCCACAGCGCGCCTGGTGGCAGGTCTGCAGGATGTGCAGGTCTACGACGGGGAAGATGCTGTTTTCTCCATCACTCTCTCCACCATCATCCAGGGCACCTGGTTCCTTAACGGGGAAGAACTCCCAAGCACGGAGCTGGAGGGCCAGGTGCAGCCTGGAGCCCTGCGGTACTGTGTGGAGCACAACGGCCCGCAGCACCGGCTCATCCTGCAAGCCGTCAAGCACCAGGATAGCGGAGCGCTGGTCGGCTTCAGCTGCCCGGGTGTGCAGGATTCAGCTGCCCTCACCATCCAAGGTTGGTGCTGGTGGGGACCTGGGTGGCCAGGACACAAGTCCTGTTGACAAAATGAAGCAGATGCTGTTCCCCCTTCTCACATCTGGACCAGGAGAGTAAGGAGCACCCATGGCAGGTTCCGATGGAAGATTCTGGTCCAGAAGGCCGGCTGTAACCCACATGCAATGTCCAGGGATCCCTTGTTAATTTATCAGCATCGTATCCAAATACTTTGGAGCGCTTTATGGTTTAAAGAGCTCTGTCATGTTTGTCATCTCAGAGACATAGACCCTGGCCTCTAGGCCCTACCTTCCTGCCCTATCATGTAATCGCTAAATGTCATGGCTTCTTCCTATGGGCCAGGCACAGTCCTAATCACTTTACATATATTAACACAATGCTCTCAAGAGCCCTAGAAGTTAGTTCTTCTGCCATCCCATTTTACAAATGAGGAAACAGAAGCACAGAATGGTAAAGTGACTTGGCCAAAGAAAGTCACAGATCGAATGAGTGGCAGTGCTGGATTGTGAACTCAGGCATTCTGGCTCCAGAATCCACTCTGTCACTTGTGGAGACAGAGGAAAAAAGGGAATGAGGTGCTCTGAGAAAGACAGTTGATGAGGGTCTAAAAGTTCAGGGAACACACTGGCATTTGCCATCTCACCATTGCTGGAGATGTAATGCCAATCAAGGAATTCCTCAACACCCAACACAGGCATTGAGGTAGTCAGCTTCTAGCATCCCGGGAAGATGGTAAAGTAAGAAATAACGAAACTGGTTTGGCTCAGTGGATGGAGCATCCGTCTGCGAACTGAAGGGTCCTAGGTTTATTCCGGTCGGGGGCATGTACCTTGGTTGTGGGCACATTCCCAGTAGGGGGCAGGCAGGAGGCAGCTGAAGGATGTTTCTCTCTCATTGATGTTTCTAACTCTCTATTCCTCTCCCTTCCTCTCTGTAAAAAATCAATAAAATATATTTTTTTAAAAAGAAATAGAGAAACAACTAGCAGGCAGAGCAGCACTTCCAAATGTGACCCAGGATCACCAACATCAGAGTCATCTGGAGGCTGGGCTATGATGCAGATTCCCTGGCCCTTCCATGACTGGGGAGGAGGCATCTAAGAATCTGCCTTTTAGCAGGATCCCTAGGAATCCTTACACTAAAACCACTGCTCTTAGAACTGGTTAATAAGCCCGAACCTGTTTCTTAAGACTTCAACAAATGTGTGAACAGCAGTTGTCTGTCCTGATGTTCTCAGCCCCCTACACTGAGCGCATGCCCCCGAGGAAAGGAGTGCTTATCCCAGGCAGAGCACGACGAAGGCCTGCAGGTGACCTGCAAGTGACCAAGTTTCTCCTTATACAGAAAGCCCGGTGCACATCCTGAGCCCCCAGGACAAGGTGGTGTTGACCTTCACGACCTTGGAGCGGGTGGTGCTGACGTGTGAGCTCTCCCGGGTGGACTTCCCGGCAAGCTGGTACAAGGATGGACAGAAGGTGGAGGAGAGCGAGTCGCTGGTGGTGAAGATGGATGGACGCAAACACCGTCTGATCCTGCCTGCTGCTGAGGTCCGGGACAGCGGCGAGTTTGAGTGCAGAACGGAAGGGGTCTCGGCCTTCTTCAGCATCACCGTCCGAGGTCAGGAGCCGTGGCAGCTGGGTTCCTCTAGCTGAGGCTGATTCTGGGGGCCATGCAAGCCCTCTCTCCTGTCTGCCTGCTTTGGGGGAGCAGAGGGGCAGTTTCCTTCCAGAGTGGTCCTGGTGGGCCAGAGGACGTGTTTTCACATCACATACACCAGCACGCTTGCCCACTACATATCCCCTGTTGGGGTAGGGTGTGGGGAACTAAATTCCAATAAGGGAAGGAGAGCGGGAGCTAACATTCATTGGGCATTTACTAGTCCAGGTACACGCTTTCATTTACTCTTCACAGCTAGGTGAAAGGCAATGCACCTCTGGTTCCCAGATGAAGACGTTGAAGCTCAGAGAGGTTATTTGCCAATTCCCACACAGCTAGCGAACACCTCGCTGGGTTCACATACAGGACTGCTTTTTCCTCTGTCCTGGACAGCGGGGTCCAAAGGCATTATTAAGTGCGGTGGTCTGGTGGTTCTCAGAGCTCGTCCCTGTCCTGGCTGCTTCAGAACTGTCCTGGGGGACCACTTACCCAGCTCACCTTCACTTTAAGTGGAAATCCCGTTTCAACTCCAAGGATGTCTGAATGTACGCCATGACAGGGAACTCACTACCTGTGGAGAAAGCTGTCCCTCTGGGGACCCCCAGGTCATTCCCACCTCCTGCCTGACCCGGGGCCAGTGCCCTGAGACTTCTTTTCAAAGCAGAAGCAAGCCTGGCCCGACACAGCCTGTGATAGTGGCCTCCTCTCAGCCCAGACAAAGGCTCTCTGTGCCTCCTCCCTCCATGTCCCCACCCAGTGGTGACTTCTGGGGACTCACATAGCATGCTGGTGCCACATGATCTGTCATGCCTCATGTCATGACCCCCGAGCCCCCTGCACAGCATGGCCTTAACCTTCCCAGTGTCCTCCAGAGAGAAGACCTGCAGTCAAGCAGCCAGTATGAATTCGCATCTCTAACTGAGGGCGGGTATCTGTGTTGGGGGGTTATCTGTGTGACCCTGTCTCTCTCCAGACCCCCCAGTGCACATCCTCGACCCTCGGGAGCACGTGTTCGTGCACGCCATAACCTCTGAGTGTGTCATGCTGACCTGTGAGGTGGACCGGGAGGACGCCCCTGTGCACTGGTACAAGGACGGGCAGGAGGTGGAAGACAGCGACATCGTGGTGCTGGAGAACGAGGGACCCTATCGCCGCCTGGTGCTGCCTGCGGCCCAGCCCTCAGATGGGGGCGAGTTTCAGTGTGTCGCCGGAGACGAGCGTGCCTACTTCACCGTGAACATCACAGGTGGGGGTCCAGGCAGGGCCGCGGTACAAGGCAAGGTGTCCCCTGCCGCGTCCTCCTCCCGCTGATCCCATGCCTATGTATGGTCTGCACCTCGAGGTTCGGTCTTTGCAGGAAATTTGTTGTCATAATACCCTGGTCACAGGTGCATGAATCACAGGGAAGCCCTGCCCTCTCCATTCTCCTGAAGACCCCTCTAAAGAGAACTTGAGGGGAGACAGTGGTATCATAGGGCAGGTGGGCACTAGAAGGGTCAGGAGATCTGAGGCCTTCAGGACACCCCATCTCCTCTCCCCAGTCCCACCCTTCCTCCTGTCCCTGTCCCAACCCAGAGAATATGGAGTGTCGTGTGGCTGAGGCTGCCGTCGAGCCCTTGATGTTTTGGGTGACTGTTCTGTCTCCAGCTATGGTGTGAACAGCTCTGAGACGCTGTGTGAGGGAGAGCCCGATTGTTCCATTTGTGGCACACTTTGCAGGAGTAAGGGAATAGGCATGGATCAGGCAGGGCAGCGGGGCCCATTGACTCCAGCCCCTGATGTCCAGCCACACGGCCCCTGTCCCCCAGACGTCTCCTCATGGATCGTGTACCCCACCGGCAAGGTGTATGTGGCGGCCGTGCGCCTGGAGCGTGTGGTGCTGACCTGTGAGCTGTGCCGGCCCTGGGCCGAGGTGCGCTGGACCAAGGATGGCGAGGAGGTGGTGGAGAGCCCAGAGCGGCTCCTGCAGAAGGAGGACACCGTCCGCCGCCTGGTGCTGCCTGCCGTCCAGCTCGAGGACTCGGGCGAGTACTTGTGTGAAATCGATGACGAGTCCGCCTCCTTCACCGTCACTGTCACAGGTGTGGACCCACCCCAGCTCCCCGAGGTCACCAGAGGACGGTCCCGAGCTCTTGGAGAAGCTGGCCACATAGCCCCTAGCTAGCACACTGGAGGGTGCGGGGGGCCTGTGGGTGCATGTACCAGAGCTCCCTGCTTGGAAGAACCGAGGGTCTGTTTTGAGTGATCAGGTCTCCCCCTTACCCCTCACCCCGCCACACACACACACACACACACACACACACACACACCCTCCCGTCCTATGCCCAAGGCCAGGAAGAAATAGCTGTGTTTCACAGTCTAATTTACCGAGCACTTTCTATGTGCCAGATTGGGTTAAGTGCTGTGGGTAACTGAATGCAATGCAGACCCCTCCCACTCTCAGAGCTGGCAGCCTAGCTGGGACGGTCCCTGTTAACCAGGGAACGCAAACGGGCAGTCCCTAGCACCCCGTGCAGCCCACAGACGTGTTTTTGTTTGGCCTGCAGAGTCTTACCAAAGTCAGGACAGTCCAAATAACAATCCGGAGGTTTGCGTCCTCTTGAAAAGGCCGAAGACCCGGCGGCTCTGGGCCCGCTTCCCCCCATGGCGACGAACAGCTGGCGCTGAGTAGCAGCTGCCCCCGTAACTCGGGGCCCACTTTCCTGTCCCAACCTCCCGCTTCTCCCCAGACTGCTTCCCCTGTGGGCATTTGAGTTTGCGACCTTGTTAAACCAATAAACGTGCAAATAAACGTACAGCGACACCTTGTGACAAGTGCTGTGAGGGACGAGGGCAGAGGGCCCAAGACAGAGAGCAGGGAGTCAGGAAGGGCCTCGGAGAGTCACCTGCTTCCCTGGGCTGCGCTCTGGACGCTCAGCAGCTGCCAGGCAGACCGCCACTCCCCGCCAGGAGCTCACCACAGAAGGTCTGAGGGTGTGGGGTTGTCAGCTGTCCTGAGAGGGAGCAGAGGGAGCCCAAGGCCCGGGTCTCTTCACCAGGTTGGCGGCAGGAAGTGCCTTGGAAACGGATACTTGGGGCAGGGGCTGAGTCAGCTAAGAAGGAGTCGGGGTTTGGGCTGAAGGTGGTGGAGAATATCCAAAGTGAGAAGAGCACAGGACGACTATGGAAGTGCTAGTCATTCGGTGCTGGGAGCTTTGGAAGTGCAGCCCAGCACCAGTCCTGTGTGGGGGTGTGGGGGTGTGGGAGCGTTGAGGGTTGCAGGGCCTAGGCATCTCTGGGTGGTGCAGAAGACCCGCCCTGGCTACACTAGAGCGACATCCCGGTGCTGGCACAGTCTTGCCTTCTCCCCTGCTCTGCCCTGGGAACAAAGTCTCAACCTAGGCTGAGCAGCTTAGGGCCCCCCACTCCCTGCACCCAAATAGTGCCGCTTGACACATACAAGCCCACAAAGTCAGAGAGGCCTGTGCACATCTGTCCTGTAGTGAGTCCCTTCAAGCTCACCTGCCTTAAGCCCTGGCCAGATATACACAGTACTGGCCACAGCTGCACATATGCCAGCCCACATTTGGCCTCCCTATGAAACACCAGACTTGAATAAGGAAATGCACACACCACCACCTCGGTGTGGATGGGAGAGGATTAAGTCTGATACCAAGCTGAGGTCCCAGAGTGGTGCAGACACCCCAACCCCATCACTCCACCCAGTCCTCACTCCACTGCCCCTATACCCTCCCTCACCCCTCAGGCAGCCACAGTCTGCAATCAACTGGCCTTGTTGGGGCCCAGAGAGCCCGCCTGCATCTTCTAGACTCAGGAGGAGCTCCGTTAGGAAGGCGGTTTGCAGAGGGAGAGGGCTGAGCGGGTGCTGATGGGCACCTCTACCCACGCTCACACCCCTGTAAAAACAGACCGGGAAGCAAGCAGTTCCGCAGCCCAGCCACCAGGGGGCCGAATGCTAAAGAAGCACTAACGTGTCCTGTAGACAAGATTCTGGGAGACCCCCAGGGTGCCCCGGGAATGTGAGCAGGCCCTGGCTCAGTCCACTGTGCTATTCAATGTGGACATGCTTTTCTCTCTGTGGAGGAGCAACAACCTTTCAGAAGTCGGAGATGAGCTCCCAGGATCGGCCTTGAACAACCCTAGGGAACTCTCAGACAGGTGTTGGCAACCCATGCACAGATGCAAAAATCATTAGTGTTCCTGCCAGCCTTGGCTCAGAATCCCTACCGCTGATTGCAGAGTCTGAGTGCTCCTTTAACAGGCAGTAGTTCTCCCTCCTGCCCTAGAGTAGGGGTAGCCAGCTGTGACCTTAAGGAAGTTGCTTAATCACTCGGTGCCTCAGTTCCCTCATCTGGAAAACCGGGATTTAAAAAAAATACCTACCTCCTAGGACTGTGGTGAAGTTTAACTATGTAAAGGGCTTAGGAACCTTAGAAATCGGTCTATAAGTATTTATGATTACAGATCCATAATCCCTTATCCACAGTTTCGAAATCCAAAAATCTCTCAAGACCCAAAGGCTTTTTGTAAGTTTGGTATTCAAAGTCATCTTAGTAAAACTTGAGCTTAATTGCTATGAAGCTACTTATACTCCTTAATTATTCTGCTTAGAGTGAATACATCTACATGTTACACCGAAGAAACGTTGATGTGATTGATTATGGGGTGCCCCGGGGGGGGGGGGCTGAAGGGGTGGGTAGATGAGCTGTGATAAATGCCCCACTTCTGCAATCTGAAACATGCTGGGTCCTGTCACACCTCTTGCTCCAGGGATTTCAGAGAACAAATGGTGGACCTCCGCTTCCTTGTTATTATCCTCATCACTCATTATTGTGGGTGACAGGGACTTCACGCTGCCAGATGGCTCCAGGGAGGCCGGCGGTGCGTTTGTAATAGCCTGTGGTTGCCCTCGCTCTGCAGAGCCCCCCGTACGCATCGTGCACCCCCGGGATGAGGTGACCTTGACCGCCGTGAGCTTGGAGTGTGTGGTGCTAATGTGCGAGCTGTCGCGGGAGGACGCCCTGGTGCGCTGGTACAAGGATGGGCTGGAGGTGGAGGAGAGCGAGGCCCTGGTGCTGGAGAGCGACGGGCCCTGCCGCCGCCTGGTGCTGCCTGCTGCCCAGCCTGGGGACGGGGGCGAGTTTGTGTGTGATGCTGGAGATGACTCGGCCTTCTTCACGGTCACCGTCACAGGTGGGAAGCGCCTGGGGCACCCTGGGGGAGCCAGAAAAGCAGGAGGCAGAGGGACAGACACCCAAACTCCTGACTTCCTATATCTTAGGGATCCCCTCTGGCTCCACACAGCATTTGCCTTCTCCAGCCTCCTTATTCTCAGCCAGCATGGAGCCCTGGATTACTCAGATCTGGTCGGAACAGTGACCAGGGGCCTGGTCAAGAGAGTCCAGCAATCAGTACTCATCCATTCATTTTTTTTCAACTGATACTTATTGAGCAACTACTATGTGGTCAGCACTGTTCTAGACGCTGATGGATTCAGTAATGAACCAGTAAGAGAAAGCCTCCTGTCTTCATGCAGCATGCATTCTAATGAGAGTGAGCAGACAACAAATAACTAAAATAGGTGTTTTTTATCACATGCTATACGTGCATCCGAGGCAAAGCGGGAAAAGTGGGTAGAAAGTGAGTGTGGGGTCGGAAGGGTGTGCATTGGGGTCAGACAGATCTGGGCTACCTCTTTCTGTCCATGTGACCTTGGATGAGTCACTTTCCTCCAAAGAGGCCTCAGGTCCTCACCTGTAAAGTGAAGCCAGCAGCAGTGCCCCTCCGGAGCGTGCCAGGACCGGCGGAGAAAGGAGCTGCACCTGGCACACAGTAGATGCCTATGATTACAGCTGGCGCCGTTCCCAAGAGCTGCGCTGTGAAGGAGACGCTAGCAGGTGAGGCTGAGCCCACATGTGCCTCTCTCTGTTCACCCGCCAGCCCCGCCGGAACGGATTGTGCGGCCCGCAGCCCGCTCCCTGGACCTGCAGTTTGGGGCTCCGGGGCGCGTGGAGCTGCGCTGCGAGGTGGCCCCTGCCGGGTCCCAGGTGCGCTGGTACAAGGACGGGCTGGAGGTGGAAGCATCAGACACCCTGCAGCTGGGGGCGGAGGGGCCCGCCCGCACCCTGACCCTGCCCCACGCCCAGCCCGAGGATGCCGGGGAGTACGTGTGTGAGACGCGTGATGAAGCTGTCACCTTCAACGTCAGCCTGGCTGGTGGGTGCCTCCAGCCAGCTCAGGAGGGGGCGGTGGAAGCAAGCCCAAGCTGACCCCTCCTCTCTCTGTCCAGAGCCCCCAATCCAGTTCCTTGCCCCCGAGGCAGCCCCCGGCCCACTCTGCGTGGCCCCCGGGGAGCTGGTGATGCTGAGCTGTGAGCTCTCCCGGGCTGGCGCCCCGGTCTTCTGGAGCCACAACGGGAGGCCGGTGCAGGCGGAGGAGGGCGTGGAGCTCCACGCCGAGGGCCCCCGCCGCGTCCTCTGCATCCGGGCCGCAGAGCCAGCCCACGCCGGTCTCTACACCTGCCACTCCGGGGAGGCCCCAGGCGGCCCCAGCCTCAGCTTCACTGTCCAAGTGGCTGGTGAGTACAGCCTGGGCAAGAACCCATGCGTTTCCCCGCTCCTCTGGCATGTCTTGTCCCCTCCCATATCTCCTCCCCCCATCCTGCCTCCACTGCTCTCCATGTTGCCCCTGAGCCCCTTCCTCCCAGTGATCCGAAGCTCTGTCCCCACAGAGCCCCCCGTGCGGGTGGTGACCCCAGAAGCAGCCCAGACAAGAGTTCGCAGCACCCCAGGCAAGGACCTAGAGCTGGTGGTACACCTCTCCGGGCCTGGGGGCACTGTGCGCTGGTACAAGGATGGGGAGCGACTGGCGAGCCAGGGGCGGGTGCAGCTGGAGCAGGCTGGGGCGAGGCGGGCGCTGCGGGTGCGGGGCACGCAGAGCAGAGATGCTGGGGAGTACCTGTGCGACGCTCCCCAGGACAGCCGCATCTTCCTCGTCAGTGTGGAAGGTAACTGCACGCCTCACACCCTTTGGTCCCCGGCTCCCCGAGGTCCACACCTCTCACCATGCTGGGATCCCCTCATTCTCTCCTCCCTCCTCCCACCAACCCCCGCCACACACACACACACACACACACACGCACGCACACACATCTCACTTCCTCTGGTTCCAACCAAGTCATGCACAACTGTTCCTTGGACAGGGGCTCAGAACCCCTTGGATAGAAACTCTCAAACAGGAGGAGGCAGAGCCCAGTGGTTGAAAGCAGGGGCTCTGGAGTAACCCGCCCAGGTTCCAATCTGGATTCTGCTTCCCTGTAGTTGTGTGACCACGTAATTTTTCTGAGTCCCAACTCTGAAGTGTGTGTGTGTTGGGGGGGAAGGGAAGGGTTGGTTGTCTTATAGGGCTATTGTGACAGCTAAATGAAATAAATAGGGTCCGTGGTAAGTGATTCATGGTTATTAGGGAGCCAGAGAGGCAGGGTGCCAGGCCAGGATGGAGAGGAGTTGGCCTAAAGAGGCATCTATCTAGTCCAGCGGTTCTCAACCTGGGGGGTCGCGACCCCTTTGGGGGGGTCAAACGACCCTTTCACAGGGGTCACCTAAGACCATCGGAAAACACAGATATTTACATTACGATTCATAACAGTAGCAAAATTACGGTTATGAAGTAGCAAGGAAAATAATTTCATGGTTGGGGGTCACCACAACATAAGGAACTGTATTAAGGGGTCGCGGCATTAGGAGGGTTGAGAACCTCTGATCTAGTCCTTCGGGACATCCCTGTGGCTGGCACACAGCAGGTCTCAGGAAAGGTCTCTTCAATAACTGGGGGTGAGGCCTCTACCCGCTCGAGGGGATGAAAAGGGGGAGGGAGAGAGACCCAGCCCACCTCACCGCCTGACCACCCCCCACCAGAACCGCCGCCGGTGAAACTGGTCTCGGAGCTGACCCCACTCACGGTCCATGAGGGCGACGACGCCACGTTCCGGTGTGAAGTCTCCCCGCCAGACGCTGATGTCACCTGGCTGCACAATGGGGCCCTTGTCACTCTGGGACCCGGGCTGGAGATGGCCCAGAGCGGGTCAACCCGCACCCTGACCGTGCGAGGCTGCCAGCTGAAGGATGCAGGGACCGTGACCGCCCAAGCAGGGGGCACAGCGACAAGTGCCCGGCTCCACGTTCGAGGTTGGGTCCCCCTGGGGACGCAGTGGTCTTATTCCCTCGCCTCTCCTCCTCGCCCCGCCTCGCAGCCTGGCCCTCGTGCCCAGGGACAAACCAGTGAGATGGAACAGGGGTCCACCTCCAGGCATGCCCGGGCTCATGGCCCCCTCCCCCTTCCTCTCCAGAAACCGAGCTGCTGTTCCTTCGGCGGCTGCAGGACATGCGGGTGGAGGAAGGCCAGGACGTGTGCCTGGAAGTAGAGACGGGCCGAGTGGGCGCCGCAGGGGCCGTGCGCTGGGTTCGAGGCGGGGAGCCCCTTCCCCACGACTCTCGCCTGTCGGTGGCCCAGGATGGCCACATCTACCGCCTCTGCATCCATGGCGTGGCACTGGCTGACCAAGGCACCTACGGCTGCGAGAGCCACCACGATCGCACCCTGGCCAGGCTCATCGTACGGCGTGAGTGCCCTGTCCTCTCCTAACGAATTGCCCGCCCTTCGGCACAGCCTTTCCTGGTGGCCCACGGCCTCTCAGACCCCCACCAAAGTGACCCTTGCCCCTGAGGCCAGTCAGCCCTGGCTGACCTCCAGGACTGTGACCTGAAATAGTCTGCTGGAAGCAAGACTTTTCTTTCTCTAAAGTTTTCTATTCACCTTAGAAGTCCATGTGGATTTTGCCTTCCATTTCCTATGTCCAAGTTGGCTTGGCTATAAACATAACTATTACCCCCCAGAAAGACTAGGGGTGTTTGTCCTTTAGTCACAGGCCCCAGGATACGAGGGCCCATTTCAGAAGCAGGTATGGCTGGCAAATAGGGTCCCTAGCCACCATGCTGGAGCCCTCTGTGAATTGTGTGACTTCGTGCCAAATACTTAATCACTCTGGGCCAAGTCTTAAAAACGAAGCTGCTTCCTACTTCAAGAGTCTTTGGGAATATTCGATGAGATAACATGAAAAATGCCCACAAAAACCTTGGTAAATGGTTCTTGTTGGTGATACATATTCTTTTCTAATTTATTTAATTCACTTAATTACAAAAAAAAAAAAACATACACACATATCTCAATACTATTCACCTTGGGTAATTGGAGAAACTAAGGCCCAGAGAGGTCAAGCAGTTAGTCAAAGGTCACACAGTACACACCTATGTGGCAGAGCTAGGGTCCAATCTTGGTATGTCTGACTCAGAATTCTGTGCTTCTTCTGAATGAGGGTCACAGCACCCCTCACCCATACTCCTCAGCCTTCTAACCACACCTCACCCCCTTCTCCTAACCCCAATAAGCTCCTTCTCTCTCCCCCTAAGTCTGGTGGTGGGCTGTACTCCCTTCTTCCTACATCCTGGTTCTAAGCTTCATTTGCTAGGCCTTTAGTAGGTTGGGTGTTCAGGGTGGTGCAGGTAGGGCCAAAGGGTATGTGAGACCCCCAAAACCCTTGCCCAGATCCGGAGCCCTCATTCTCCTTCTCTCCCCATCTCCCCCCACCAGCAAGGCAGCTAAGAGTGTTGCGGCCTCTGGAGGATGTGACGGTCATCGAGGGGGGCAACGCCACCTTCCAGCTGGAGCTGAGCCAGGAGGGTGTGACTGGGGAATGGGCCCGGGGCGGAGTCCGCCTGCACCCGGGGCCCCAGTGCCGCATTCACACCGAGGGCCGCACCTACCACCTGGCGCTCAGCGGCTTGGGCCTGGCCGACTCGGGCTGCATCTCCTTCACGGCAGACTCCCTGCGCTGTGCAGCCAGACTCACTGTGAGAGGTGCGGCCTCGGGGACACTGCCGCCTGCTGACCAGCCTGGGTGTGACTCTACTGATCCCACTACCTGTGTGGCCCCCACTGACCTCTCTGCCAGCGTGTGGCTCCCCCGGCCCTTTGGCCCTGTGTGGCCCCAGCGACTGCCCTGCCTGAGTGTGGCTCCCCTGGCCCTCCAGTCCCTGCAAACCACTGACTGGGCCACTGTGAGCGTGCTATGCCAGTCGGGTCCCTCTTGTCTGCCTGCGCTGACCGTGGCCCCACTCACCACACTGAGTGTGACCCCACTGACCACACCTGCCTGCTGTCTGTCCACTTGAGTGTGCCCTTTTGACCACTCAAATCCCCATGACCCCCTGTCTGTGTCCCCCATGTTTGCTTCTAGCCCAGTGTATTCCCCCACTGACCACACCTGTGGGTCTCCCCATTGCTACTCTGAACACATTGTACCCCCCATTGTCCAGTGTCTACTGTTCATCACAGACCATGCCTGTCTGTGGGTGACTCCACTGGCATCTCTGCTCTGGTTCCCCTCCCCCCGACCCCCCGCATGTCCCTCTAGCACCAGCATGTCCCACACTGACCACCTTACAGTGTGACCACCAGCTGGCTACCCCTGCCCCATTAACCCCTGTAACTCCACTGTGTCCTCCACCAACCAGCATCGTCCGCTTGTCCTGACACATCCCCACTGGTGACCTCCACTGCTCACCTTACCTCGATGTGCCCACCACGCACCCCGCTGTGCCCTTGTGTCTTCTCCTTGTCCCTGGGAGGCAGGCCCTCGTCCTGCCCTCACCCTGTTCCCTCTGCACTGTCCTCCTCTTCCATCCCAGAGGTCCCAGTGACCTTTGTGCAGGCGCCACAGGACCTAGAGGTGACCGAGGGCGACACAGCTACGTTCGAGTGCGAGCTTTCCCAGGCCTTGGCTGATGTTACCTGGGAGAAGGTCAGAGCCCAGCCCAGCCCCAGCCCGGCCCACCTCGGCATCGCCATAGTAATAATGCCCCAAACTAATACTGAGGGGATGTGACCACCACTGGGCTCAGATGTGCTGGGCATTTAATCCTTTAGTCTTGACAACTCTCTCAGGTAGGTCTTGTTATCTCCATGTTATCTCCAAGGAGACTGGGGCTCTGCGGGGTAAAGTATTGCCCAGGGGAAGACTAAAGGGGCAGAGCCCATATTGGAATCCAGGTTTGTCTAATTCCAGAACCCATGCTCATGGCCAATGTGGTTGGTACATGACCCTGGGCTTCCCGCGCCTGTGGAGTCCCTTCTCCACCTAATGTCCCCTAAAGGGCGACACCTTCCCAGTGAGGCTCCTAGCTCGGCGCGGGCTGGCAAGCGCAGATCGGGTCCACCCCAGACTGGGGGGACGCAGACTCACACAAACACGCCTCGAAACCGCTTGGCATCCACAAGGAGCGCCACCGCCTCCCAGGGCCGCGGTTTGGCCGGTGCCCAGCTGAGTCCATGCGGACCCTCTGCCCCTCCCATCCCTAGGACGGGTGCCCGGTCCTCCCCAGCCCCCGGCTCAGGCTCCAGGCCCTGGGCGCGCGGCGCCTTCTCCAGCTGCGGCGCTGTGGCTCCTTGGATGCTGGCACCTACAGCTGCGTGGCGGGCACGGCCCGCGCCGGCCCCGTCCGCCTGACCGTGCGCGGTGGGTACGGGGTGCTGCTGGGGCCGGGCATGAAGTGGGGGAGGCGGGGCTGCAGAAAAGGCTTTCCCGGGGACTGACGCGGGTGCTCCCCGACGAGGGGCGGGGCAGGGTGGGTGCCACCCTCCGCTCGGCCCCGCCTCACGCCCCGGCCCCGCCCCAGAGCGCGTGGTGTCCGTGCTCTCCGAGCTCAAGCCCGTGAGCGCCCGCGAAGGCGACGGCGCCACGTTCGAGTGCACGGTGTCAGAGGCCGAGGCCCCCGGCAGCTGGAAGCTCGGAGGCCGCCCCCTGAGACCCGGAGGCCGCATCCGCATCCGACAGGAAGGTCTGGCCGCCCGGCTACCCCGGCTCCTCGCCGCCCCGCCCCCGGCTCGCACAGACCCCGCCCACTAGGGTTAGCCCCGCCTCCATCTCCAACGGGCCCCGCCCACATCCCCGAAGCGGTCTGCCTGCCTCTCGGCGAGCCCCGGAGCCTGAGCCCCCCGGTCCGGACCCGCGCTCCTCCGCCCCTTCCGCATGCATCGCAGTTCCGCCCATCCTAGCGCACGTTTGCCGCGTCCGAACCGACCCCGCGACCTGCTCCCGCCCCACCGCCACCCGCTTCCCGATCCCGGCCCCGGAGGTGGCTGCGGCCTCGCGAGCGCCCCCTTTCTCCTCAGGGAGGAAACACATTCTGGTGCTAAGTGAGCTGCGCGCGGAGGACGCCGGCGAGGTCCGCTTCCAGGCGGGACCCGCCCAGTCCGCAGCTGAGCTGGAGGTGGAGGGTAAGCCACTGCCGCGGGGCTGGCCTGGCGTGGGGCTGGCTGGCAGGCTGGCAGGCCGGCGGCTGGTCCTAGGAGCGCTGCCTGCCCCCCACCCCACCTCCCTTTCTCCAGGGGCTCTCCCGGGGCGGGTCACCGAGGGCAGCGCGCCGTCCCCGGGGAAGGAAGAGACTTGGGGTGGAGGGTACAGAGAGGAATGGGTCCGTGGCATCGAGATCTGAGACCAGGAGCAGAGAGGCCTTGCGGGGAGGGAGATGCATTTCTCTTCCTGGGGGTCCTGCTTGCCCCTGTTAACTTAAGCCCTCGCCCTCCACCCCACCCCACCCCCCAGCACTGCCTCTCCAGATGTGCCGCCGCCCGCCTCGCGAGAAGACGGTTCTGGTGGGCCGCCGGGCGGTGCTGGAGGTGACGGTGTCGCGCTCCGGGGGGCACGTGTGCTGGTTGCGGGAGGGGGTCGCGCTGTGCCCGGGAGACAAGTACGAGCTGCGCAGCCACGGCCCCACCCACAGCCTGGTCATCCGTGATGTGCGACCTGAGGACCAGGGCACCTACTGCTGCCAGGCCGGCCGAGACAGCGCCCACACGCGGCTGCTGGTCGAGGGTGAGTGAAGCCGCCTTGGGGCAGGAGGGCTGGCCAGGCAAACGTGGTCACCTCGGAGCCGGCGGGCTGGGACACACCCACCGCAGAGTTTTCAGGGCCTGGGCTGGCCAAGTTGGTCTTGGGATGTATTGAAGGTAGGAAGTGGGGAGGCAGGGATCCATTAGGCTGAGGAGAGGGAGGAGTTGCATTCTCCATGGGAACCACTGGGCTCAGGGCAGCTGTTCCCACCTTTCTACACCCCTCCCTGTCCAGCACTCTCCGCACTTCCTCCTGCCACTCACTGGGCCATGTTTGTCTCACCTGAGTACCCCATGTGTACCCACGTTGGTTTGTGGCCCCCGTAGGTCCCTCACCCCCTCCTGCTCTCTGCTGGCTTCTGCCCATCTCAGGGTGTTCAACATCAGCCTGGGCAGAGGGCTCCCGAGCCAGTCCCATTTCTTTCCGCCTGCATAGGAGATGCCCCACTCTCCATCCCAATTCCTGCATTCCCTTCAGATGCCTTGCCCCCCCCCCTAGCCAGCCCCTACTTTCCTGAAGCACAGACAGCCCTGACAGAGGCCCGAGAAAGGGTGGGGCAGAGGGTGAGGGGTACTCTTCCTCCTGTGTGGGTGCCCAGGTTCTGCCAGGGAGGAGGGTGGTACCCACTTTCTCCCCAGCCCCACGCAGAGTTATTCCTCTGCAGGTAGCTAGAAGGACGGAACCGGGCCAGGCGGGTGCCCTCGGACAGCTTGGAAGGCACATGCGCTTACCCTGGGCAGGGAAGGGAGGCAGGGGGAAAACAATAAAAGTGGTGTAGCCCTCTGCCTTGGCTCTCTGGATGATGAAGGAGGGCAGAACTGGCCTGGAGGACCCTGTGTGGTGAGTGACACAGGGGACCGAGAACTACAGTGCTCCTAAGTTGGCCCCATGGACGTGCCAGCCACCGAAGATCACTACTCTTGGCAGAAGCCCCAGTTTGGCACATTTATAAAAGATGTAAAACAGGGTGGGACGGAGGGAGACAGAAGCATGAGGTGTCCAGGGTGGCAATGACAGACACCAGACATGCATCGTGCATTTAAGCCCCCTTAGCCCCAGGTTCCCTTCCCAACCCAGCCCAGAGCAGCAGCCCCGACCCCCATCCTCTGCCACTGCCCTCAGGCGGGTGGCTTTGCAGAGGACAGGGAACCAGGGTGAGGGGTGCTGCAGGGGAGAAGGACAAGAAGCCTTGGATGAATCTGGCTGAGAGGCAGAGCGGTGGGGGAAGAAGGCAGGCCTCCCCCACTTAGGCATGCAGGACAGTGGCCCAGGGGACCCCAGCAGCGGGAGAGGAGGTGGGCAAACCTTGCAGAAGCCTTACCAATCAGACATCTAAGGCAAGGGCCCCCGTGTTCCCTCCAACCCCAGCCCTTCATGCACACGCACACACAGGTGACACACTCACAACCCTGAGCACACCCCAAAGGGG
>PVJN01037752.1:0-20728 GCA_004026805.1 Lasiurus borealis | reverse complement strand
AGCAATCATTGATTGGCCGCCTTCTGTATGCCCTTCACTGGGGAGTGAGCCTGCAACCTGGGCATGTGCCCTGACCAGGAATAGCATCTTGACCTCCTTATTCATCGGTTGACGCTCAACCACTGAGCCAGGACTTCCAGGTTCCAATTCTTGATCTACGACCTTGGACAAGTCATTCTCCTTCTGTCTGCCTCTGGAGCTATGTGTAAATGGGAGGATTGCACAAGTTGATTTCCCAAGACCTTTCATGCTCTAAGTCACCACGACTCTGATATTTATATTAGCTTCTACCTTCTATTTGGCCAAGTCACTCCTTAACATCATTGCGATGTCAAAATAAACAAGTTAATAACTGACTAGGTTATTCTGCTTATTGCAGGCAGCCTTGAAGTTATTGATCTTCCGTTCTCATATTCCTTGCGCTCTTGAGGGATGGTGTTACTTTCATCGTCGTATCTCAAACGCCCGGCTTCAAAACGTATTCAATGATTACTTGTTGAGCAGATGAAAGAATGAATACAATTTGATCACCACATGGAAATCTGAAATCTTGCTTTAAGTCGTGACCTCTCTTAATGATATGCATGAAACAATAACCATCATCTCAAATCTTTTGGTAGAATTGGCTGGCGGAAAAACAAGTTAGGAATATTATCATCTTTGTATTAATCGCTGTGCTTTATTTTAAGGTGTTATTTTCAGGAACAAAAAAATCTGATTTATTTATGCATTATATATTTTATGGCCAGGGTAGGAAATCAAACCTGTTGGCTCCTTGGGCTCAGTTGAAATGCCAGCCCGATGCTAAGGAGAAATACATACAATAACCCTACTCCCTTGCTGGCTAAGTGCACCATTGTCTGAAAAACACCGAGGGTGAAAGTCCTTAGTTGGCACGAAAGGATTTTACTCTTTGTACTAAAAATAAGGGGCTGGGGAAAAAGAACTGAAACGGTGCTATACATAGACTTTAAAATACAATAAATACAACTTCTAGGAAAAAGATCCTCACTTTCTGAACTACTTGCGCCCCAGTTAACCCTTGGATGGCTGAAGGTGTCCTCCTCCCATGGTTCAGGAAGAACTCCGGGGTAGATTTTCACACTGGTGACCTCTTTTCACACGGTTTGAACCGACGGTAACTGTAACCGGGTCAAATTGTACTTCTAGTCTCTCTTTAAAAATTGTGCATGTCTTAGCAAACATGCCTGGGTAACCTCCAGCTTTTCCACCAATGATTGTGGAGCCTTCAAACCTGCTGTGGTGGTTAGCAGGCCACCTGCCCTCACACCGGGACGGTCTCACTCTGCAACACCTCCTAGGTCAGACCACGTGGCCTGGACAGAGAGAAAGAGTGGTCAGAAAGGATGTTTATCATCTTCTCTTGCTTGAGAGAACTGAGTAAAATCTCAAAGAATAAAAAGAAAGTCACGAGTTTAAACATTTGGACATACAATTATAAGCCGCTATCAGTGCTCATCCATATGTTGGCAAGAGATTGAGAGTTTCTGACTGCATGTGACTGAGTAGAATTAAGGAGACTGCTCCCTTCTCCCATCTCTGTCTCCCCCTCTCTCCCTGAAAACTCCCCAATATCTTCAGAGGGGTACTAAGTAAACAGGGGGAGCCTATGGGAGAGGCAAGTCCCAGGAGCACCTCCTACACCGGTCTGCAGCGGGGAGGTGTTTGGGGATGTGCAAGTTGAGATCTGCGGATAATTAACCCGGAGAAAAGATCCAAATGGGTTGTCAAAACAAGGAGGGCCCGGGGCTCCGGTGAGGAATCAGATAACAGAATCAAAGTGTGGGAGAGACTGGGAGACCGGCACGGGCCGCAGGAGGAAGGGACTTGTGGAGGAGGTTCTCTGGGCGACGCTCAGAGGCAGGGCGCCCTGGAGCCTGGCTGGTCTCTTCCATGGCGGCTGTGCTGGGGTCTGTGTGAGCTGAGCCATTGGAGGCTCGGAGATGAAGCCGATCCTTGATCTTTCCCTCTTAGCTCTTTTCAGGGGCTTATTTTTACTTCCTTACACCTTCCCCCATGAACCTTTTCTTCCCACACCTTTTCCTCTCCCCACTGGGACTCTGGCCTAATTTAGGTTCTTTGGTATAACAGACCTGATGCTCTTACTGGGCCAAGGACCCAGGATGAGTGCATCCCGTGCCTGAGGGATGGAGGGTATAGGTGGGGGGAGATGGAATACCATCTGTAGCTAAGGCTCATTTCTAAAGGACCTCTTCTCTCCAGATCCCTGAGGTCCATGTTGAACACCCCCAAGTCTCTGAGCTGCTATACATCCTTCTGGTGGATGTTCTTCCAGAGGCCAAGTGTGAGGTAGCAGACCAGGTCTTCTGGCTTCCAGTCCAAAGCTCTGTACCCAATACAGTGGTACCTCGAGATATGAGTTTAATTCGTTCCGTAACCTTGAGGTGTGGGAAACTATGAGACGCTCGAGTCTCAGTAAACTGGTGGGTCGTGTGCAGCTGGCCGATCCGCCTGATTACTCCTATCTCAAATGTTGCTCGTATTTCCTTGTTGGCTCATATCTCAAAAATCTCCTATGTTAGGGCACTCGTATCTCGAGGTACCACTGTACTGTACTTGAAATCTTGACTGGGCACGCATGCTGGCAGGCACTCAGGAGGGACAGAAGACGGAGAGTCCCTTTCTTTAAGCAAAATATTACCTAGTAAGTGAGATGGCGCTAACACCCAGGGCAATGAGAGACCAACACAAACACAGCTCAGAACTTACAAGGTCGCCAAAACCGGTTTGGCTCAGTGGATAGAGCATCCGCCTGCAGACTGAAAGGTCCCGGGTTCGATTCAGGTCAAGGTCATGTATCCTGATTGCGGGCACATCCCCATTGGGGGGCGTGCAAGAGGCGGCTGATCGATATCTCTCTCTCATCGATGTTTCTCTCTATCCCTCTCCCTTCCTCTGTGTAAAAAATCAATAAAATATATTAAAAAAAAAAAAACTTACAAGGTCACCTGAGTGTGATCTGGCCTACAGTTGCTGGGAAAATCCAGAGTGTCAGGGTGGGAGGGTGCTGGAGATGCTCATCCTTGGAGCCAAGATACAGACTCCAGGAGAAAGTTCCACATGCAAATGATAATGATTACAAAATCATCAGACAGTAACGTAACTATTTTGAGAGCCTAGTATACATTAGGAATTGTGCTAGGTGCTTTATTTCGGATTGTTTTAATCCTCACACAAATCCACAAGCTAGAAGTTTTTAGTCATATTGTATAGATGAGGACATTGATGATTCTGACCAATGTCACATATGCGGTACTAGGTAGATCATAGGATTTGTCCCAAATCTTCCTGTCACCGATACTCCTGATGCTTTTTCCTTTGTGTTACAGAGTCTCAAACCGGCAACGAAATCTTAGTCCAAACTCCTTCATTGAATGAAGTGAAAGGAAGTCCGTCGTTCAGCCGGGCCAGCCTCTGAATCTCAAGTTATTTGCTTTGCTTCCTCAGTTCATTTATTTAAAAAAAAAAACCACGGCCACAAAGCAGCCCGCAAATAGAATTCTTAACCAGAAAGTAAATTGAAGACAGGAGCCTCTGGAATGTCTTTGTGTGTCTCATTTCCAACTCCTTTTCTGGGCTCAAAATAACCTATTAAGCCATGCGGTCAGAATACATTGACAGAGATATTTATTCTTTTAATTTCCACTCTAAATCTTTCATCATTCTTATTGACTTGTTTACTTAAGAATCTACATTTAATTACTAAGTGACATAGTCATTATTAATTCCATTTGTTTGGGTAGAAGAAAGCACTTCTTCCACAGGAACCGACGCTTCCCAGGCCCCGAATAGACTGCCTCCAGTTCAGCTGCGGAAGATTCTGAAGATTTTGCTTTTCCAGGAGGAGCGTCTGCGCATGGCAGAGGGGACACCTTTGCTCTGAGTCAGACTTGGGGCTTCCACCTCGGACCTTGTCCAGTTTGCTCTGACCAGCAAGGGTTTTGTGATGCTGCTTGTGAAGATGTCATCAAAGTTTGGGAGGCAGGAGGACACTGTGTGCAGTATGTGTGTCTAAGAGGAATGGCGCCTGATCTGAGAGAGAGAGAGAGAGAGAGAGAGAGAGAGAGAGAGAGAGAGAGAGAGAGATTTCATGGCTTCTTTCTTTGGAGGTGATGCTTGCCTGGACCCAGATTTTATCTTCATATATGGCACTCACTCATCTGCTTCTTCCGTACATCCTTTAGATTGGGATATTGTTTGCGTCTTTCATCTCTGCTTACTGCATATTCCCAGACACACAGTCCACATCTGACTTTACTGACTCAGTTTACCTCCCCGAGTTAGGAAAGTTAGATGACTTTCTTACATGGTTCCACACTCATCAGCTGAAAATGTCTATTTCCTCTTAGACCAAACAGAAGACTGCAGGACATAGCTAGTATTTCTCTGAATTTTTATATCACCATCTCTAAGGCTATAGATTTGAGGGTACATGATCATCTTTCTTTCTTATTTTATTTTTTATTTTTTGTTAATCCTTACCCGAGGACGTTTTCTATTGATTTTTAGAGAGAGCAGAAGGGAGGGCGAGAGAGAAATATTGATGTGAGAGTGACCCATCAATTGGTTGCCTCCACTACACACCCTGGCCAGGGCTAGGGATTGAGCCTGTAACCCAACTTTGTGCCCCCTTTTTTTTTTTTTCAAAATATATTTTATTGATTTTTTTACAGAGAGGAAGGGAGAGAGATAAAAGTCAGAAACATCAATGAGAGAGAGACATTGATCAGCCGCCTCCTGCACGCCCCACTGTGGAGATGTGCCCGCAAGCAAGGTACAGGCCCCCAACCAGAATCAAACCTGAGACCTCTCAGTCCACAAGGGGACACTCTATCCACTGAGCCTAACTGGTCTCCGTGCTTTGTGCCCTTGATCAGAATCGAACCCAGGACTCTTGAGTCTGTGGGTCGATGCTCTATCCGCTGAACCAAACCAGCTAGGACTCATCTTTCCAAAGTAAGTGTGACTTAGTTGTTGTCACTAAAGTTTCTCCAATGCAAAACCAGAGATCTCTAACTTCTCAGCCTGACCTACAAGAGTCTTATCATTATTCTATACTCACTCCAACAGCTGAGCCAACTTTCCATTTTAGACTCTGTTATTTTAAGAACTCCCACTTCTTGCTGCCTGATTCTATACCCGTTTGGATTCTTTAGGAGCATGATTCTTCTCCCTTCATCTTCCAGTGCATACAACACCTTCTGTTTATTTTAAATAGTTTGTAACACCCCCTTTATTATTCTGTGGCTGAATCTGTAGGGACCTATCATATAATGAAGAAAATGTATCCTGCCCTACCAGCAGCAGAGTTGAGAAATGAAAAGAAGGCACAATGTAAAGATGCAGGGCTTGTCAGAATTTGGACCATCGGATAAAATTGCTGTGAAGGAGACAGCTACCAACGCAGACTAACAAAGGGGTATTGTGTTGACAACTCATGCTCCACCGTGCCACTGTCATTGGTAACAGGATTTTTTGAAAAGGCGAACAAATCTTGATCAAATTTCACACCAAAGTATAATCTTCCCTTGATTTAAACGATAGGAAATTCGGTGTGTATTAAAACCAGACAAATATTAAAAATACCTTGTGTATATGTAAAATGGAGTTGGGCTCTAGATTCAGATAATATTACATAAGTTGTCATCTACTTGGAATGCCAACGAATCATTGAAAAATGGTGCAGGATGCGGGAAGAGTCTTGGTCATGCAAGCTTATCTCACAAACTCTAGCTTCCTCAGTTTCCTTATGTTAAGTGCCAGGCTCCACTGCCAATGACTTGGGCAATAAAAACATCTTTACAACTTTCCAAAAGAGACTCATTAGGAAACAGCTATAGGTCAACTCAATCTGACTTAAGTTGGAAGGGGGTTTTGTTTAAAGAAAACGTAGCTGAGCATAATAAGCAGGAGGAATTGGAGGGAATTCAGTTCTCTCGGCAAGAGTTTCAACCGCCAGCCAGCAGCGAGATGTCTTTGTGTGTCTCATTTCCAACTCCGTTACTGGGCTCAAAATAACCTCTTAAACCTGGGATGCTCACATGCGCAGAACCTCACTCACAGGGAGAGAAATACCTTATGTTCTGGTGGCTCTTGACAATGAAGAAGCTACTATCCCATTGGACCAAGCTGTAGCCTTACAACTCCTCAACCAATCAGTGAAGTTCCTCTCACCCAGTGGTTCTCAACCTTCCCAAGGCCTTGACCCTTTAATACAGTTCCTCATGCTGTGGTGACCCCCAGCCATAAAATTATTTTTGTTGCTACTTCATCACTGTCATTTTGCTACTGGTAATGAGTCATAATATAAATATCTGTCTTTCCCAATGGTCTTAGGCTCTCAACCTGTGAGATAGGAGTAATTGCGTGGATCAGCCAGCTGCACACGACCCACCAGTTTATCGCAGCAGTGGTTCTCAACCTGTGGGTTCCGAGTCTAACCTCTCACACCTGCTCCTGGAATTGGGAGCGGGGTTAGCTTTTTTGGAAGTAGAGAAGTGAAGGAAGAATGTGTAGATAGGTGAATAACACTGAGGGAGGGAGGAAGAAGTGAATTCTGGGTAAGAAATCAAACATGGCTCTCGCCTATTTCCAGGGTTAAGAATCCATTTTGTTCAGGGAGACTCCAGGTCTGTTTGTGCCTTGAATGACCACCGGGGCCAGAGGTTACACATAAGCGGTGGGGGACGGATCCCCAAGGCAGAGCCGGAGTAGCTGAGCATGGGATCCGGGAGCCCCAGAGAGGAGGAGGCGGCCCCACAAGTCCGGACCAGCTGCCTCGTTAAAGGATCAAAGCTCCGAGCTCTCCCTCTGCCAAACTCCCGCAGCCCGTGACAGGCACCCTGTGAAAGACGGGCGTGAGTGGAAACTCAGAGAGACCCCTGGATGATTTCCTGGGGAAACTCACCTGTTTGGCAGCGAGTCCGCTCTGCAAGTTTTCTGTCCTGCATCCACATGTCCCCGTCAACCCCCCGCTCCCGGGGAAACAGGATGGTTGTGAAACTGGAAAGCAGCTTTTGGCAGAGGCGGGCCACTCAAGTTCAAAATGAGAGGTTATGCAGTACCGCTTGGCACCCGTATCGCCCTTTTGGATGCCTTCCTCCCCTTTGCCCTGCTCTCAGGCACCGCTCTCGTCCTGCCATCCTACCCACACGCTGTCTCACCAGCCAGCTCGTCACTGCTTTTACTGCCTTTGTATCTCCTGCTCTCCTCTGCCTCCCCGCCTTTCAACATCTGCCTTCAGCCTTCCCTTCCACTCCCTCCTGCTCGTCACAATCAGCTAGGTTTTCTCGAAACAAAACTCTTACTCCTTCTGCTCACACACTTTCAGCTCGTGTGTCCATTGCCTACCGCCTTACATACAAATTCTCATCTTGGATGTCCACATTCTGGGACAAACCCAAAGAACTCTAAGTACTGGTTAGCATTTTGGCACACACGTGTTGCTCTGCACCAAGCATTGGACGAGGCTGCTGAACAGAATTTGTCATCACTCCCTTTCTTATACAGTGGTACCTCGAGATACGAGTTTAATTTGTTCCGTAACCTTGAGGCCTGGGAAACTATGAGATGCTTGAGTCAAGGTAAACTGGTGGGTCGTGTGCAGCCGGCCGATCCACGCGATGACTCCTATCTCAAATGTTGCTCGTATTTCAAAGCAAAAATCGCTTGCTTGACGGCTCGTATCTCAAAAATCTCGTATGTTAGGGCACTCGTATCTCGAGGTACCACTGTATTTTTCAAGCCAAGTGTTTTCCGTCCATCAAAATGTGTGAACTAGGGACTCTTCATGATGAACTTGGGTTGTGTTTCTCTGGCCACATGTATTATGGTCATTGTAGTCCATTGATATTCCAGCACTCTGCACAGTACTGTGAGTCCATCATTGTTTAACTTCCTCATCCCCCTCGGATGATCCAATTGCCTTTGGGGTCAGAGGTATATATTCACTGAGAATCTCCCACAGTCCTGGAATTCTTACAATGTGCACCACCCTTTGCGACTCCACCCCATGGAAAGCAGAAGACACTGACGATCCTCCCAGTGATTGGATAATTTTCAGTAAATCACTTTTCAATATGGATGTATATTCTCCAATGCTTAACATTTTTGGGGGTTTGGGGGGAGAGCTTTCTCTCTTTTTTTCACTTTTGCTCATTGCAGATTTGGAACCCATAATGTTACCAGTCTTAACAACTGTTAATATTTTGCTGTGTGTCCTTCAAGTCTTTGAGCCTAATTGAAGTTTGTAGTTCAGAAACTGCATAAAGAATAAACATTTTTTTTTTACTTTTCTTTCTTTTTTTCTTTTTAATCTTCGCCCATTGATTTTTAAAGAGAGTAAGAGAGGGAAAGACAAAGAGAACTATCAATGTGAGCGAGACCATCAATTGGTTGCCTCCTACATGTGCCCTGACTAGGGCCTGGGCCCAGGAGCAGACTATCATCCAACCAAAATGAACTTGGGACCCTTCAGTCCACAGGCCGATGCTCTATCCACTGGGCCAAACTGGCTAGGGCTTTAGCTTGCTTTCTTTACTTGATATTTTATCGTATTTTTCTGCCAGGAGTATTTTACTCACTATCCTTTATGCTACCATAAACAACACTGTAATGAACATTGTTGTGTTCAAACCTTTTTTACCTTTATGAGTATTTCCTAGAGATATCATTCCAGAATTGCCATTGCTGGGGCAAAAGGGTATAAGCACTTTATGATTCCAAATTTCCTGCCTTGTCTTTGTTTTTAAATATACAGTGGTACCTCGAGATATGAGTGCCCTAACATAAGAGATTTTTGAGATACAAGCCATCGAGCGAGTGATTTTTGCTTTGAAATACGAGCAACTTTTGAGATAGGAGTAATCTCTCGGATTGGCCCGCTGCACAGGACCCACCAGTTTACCATGACTCGAGTGTCTCATAGTTTCTCATGCCTCAAGGTTACAGAACGAATAACACTCATTTCTCGAGGTACCGCTGTATATTTAAAGGGAATGCATGAGTGAAGGTGACTGCTTAGCAGAGATCCGAGGGGGAGTCTCCAAATGCTGCCATCCAGGACTCATTTATTTCATGGCTATGTTAATGTTTGCCTTTTGCCTTCTTCTCAGTTTCAAGAAAAAACACAACTTGTTGAAATCGGATTCGGAGCCAACCTCTCCCTCTCACTTCTGTAGTATGCTTTCTTGATGTGACAGGCTGAGAACTTTAAATCTCTCCCTGGGAAAACATGCAGTGAAACCGGAGATGGTGGGACCCCAGACCCAGAGTCATCTTTGAATGGAGGTGTTTTTCCAGTGCATTTGGGGGGACGGGAACCCCTGACAAAATGTAATCGAGACCAATCCCACACAGTTCCGTTTCTTAGCAATAAGGACCTCATTTCTCTATTCCTGGGGTAGATATGTGCAGATGCAAAGCATAGACAGACCCTCCTTGCCCTGAATGATAAAACTGTGATTTCTGTTGAAGGTCATTTTCCTCAGGGAAAAAAAAAAAGACTGGTACTTGGCAGGGAGGCCATTGAGGTTGGTGCATCTCTGCCAGGAACCTTCGAGATGGGTGGCCTGGGAGAGCTTCCACCTCAGCCCAAAGCAGGTCATGGTCCTGGTTACTGAGGGAGGAAGGAGGAGGAAGGTCAGAGTTAGAATGAAATGAAAGAAAGAATGTTATTCTCTGAATCCTTTGAATTTTAAATCTATTACCCTCCTAAACAAATTTAAGAAAATAATAAAAAGCAAATGGACTCTTGATGTGGGAATCTTAGTCTACACAATCCCCCACACAGAACCTCTCAATTCTAAAAATGGGCTGTTTGATGGAGAGAAGGAGAGCCCTCCAAGATTTGTGGAAGGAGCGGGCAGCTCGGGAACCTCTCTCAAGCTGAGCATCTTCAACTAACTAAGGCGCAGGAGTAGGAAAGAAGTTCCCTTCCCCACCCAACACTGGGCAGGGGTCTTGATGGGAAGGGAGGGTCCGGTGGCAGTGACGATCCTTTTATCCTGTCAGAAGTCTCAAAAAGGCCATAGAGGAGTCCCCTGGTTCTGGTCTAGTGTTAGACTTTGATATGCTTTTATCTCCCACACATCTCTTGTCGATGGTCCCACAAACACCACAAATTCAACATGTCCAAAGCTGAACTTTGCTCTTAGGATGGCTTCTCCTCCTGGGTGATGTCTTGCTCTTGCTAAAGTCCTCTAGTTCAGTGGTTCTCAACCTTCCTAAGGCCGCGACCCTTGCATACAGTTCCTCATGGGGTGGTGACCCCAACCATGAAATTTTGCTGCTGTGATGCATCGTGATGTAAATATCTGCGTTTTCTGATGGTCTTAGACGACCCCTGTGAAAGGGTCGTTGGACCCCCAAAGGGGTCATGACCCACAGGTTGAGAACCACTGCTCCAGTTGGTTTCTCTTTCCCAGTCTCTTTCTCACCTTCCTTGTCCTATTCTTGATCCTGCCCTCACGCTCCCACACCAAGGCCAGAATGATCTCCCTGGCCAATCTTCTCAGGTTCCTCCTCTGCTTAAAGGTTTCCCGATGGTTCCAGGAAGACGGTCAAGCCTTTTGACACAGCCCTTCCTTGGTTCCACAGGTCTTCCACATCCCACCTCACTTTCTATACTTTGAACATAATATATTTTTCAAATATAACAGACTACTTGGAATCTCCATCCTTTGAAACAGGTACGGCTTCTTCCTGGAATGCTCTTCTTTCTTACATATTTACTGATTGCCAGACTCATCCAAAATGTCAATGACGTGCTCTCTCTGATCGCAAAGCAGCCTACACATCCACTCATGTTGTAATAATTGGTTTAACATGTGAACTACTCGAGGACAGAAAGCATCCATTCCCCATCTGCATCTTCCAAGAGCCTTAAATGGTCCTAGGCATGTAATATGTATTTAGTATGTGGAATAAAAGAATAAATAACAAACAGTAGAGAAGATTTCAGTACTCTGGGCTAGTTCTCTATCAAAACTACAGCAGTTGAGCCTTAATTTATCTGTAGGAGAATAGAACGTCTTCCTGTTGTATAGATGTTCAAAGGCTGAGGCTAGTGTGTGTAGGTATGTTTATAAGTATGTGGGTAGGCATGTGTTTGTGTGTGTGTACACATACACATGTGTGAATATGTCTTAGTCTGGGTTGATTATGGGCATTATCACATGGGGGATACTCTTGCGCTAGGGTATTTAGGAAATAGAAACCAATGTTCCACACAAAGTGTACTCCTTATGGAACTGGGACATGTCCTAGAAAATGCAATCACATTTACATACAGTAGATTCAGAATGAGGGATCTTGGTTTTTGACTTGAGTCCATAGATGAACGTGGTACCTATTCGCAGCTTTCTTTAGAAGGGGTCTTGCCTATGATGTAAGTTAATATCGAGGCTCCCAAAGTGACTTCCTAAAACTGTATATTTAACAATTCAATTAGTCACTCCCAAGGAAAGCATTCTAACCGATTCTTTTTCAGTATCTGTTGGTAATCAAGATAATGGATGACTTTGTGGAGTAAATTGGCTTCCTTACTTCATATCTGTTTCTTGATGTCATTGCCCAGCGAATAAATGGTGAAGGGTGTCGCTATAAATAGCAAGATGTCTGGCAGAGGAAAAAATAGCTGTGTTTCCTGACAGTGCAGATTTCACACAGTTTTAATTACCGCAAACGTTCACTTCTATCTCTGAGAGCTGGGCAGGAAACTAGGAATAACCGAACATTTGTAGCTGTGGCTGAAATGACAAGCCTAGGATGTGGCCCCAAGCCCGTGTGGTCAGGGTCCCTGCGACATCCTTTGGGAACTCAATGTCCACAGGGTGGATGTGGACCCCCTGGGAATCAACCCGATAGATCTTGGAACACGTTCTTGAGATTTCTGTGGTCACAACTTTGAAGAAAAGGAGAGACACCTATCTCCCTAAAATAAACATCTTAAAACCTGAAACAATAGCCCAAACAAAATAAAAACACGGAGTGTTGAAATTCTACTATTCAAGTGGACACCTCTACACATACACAGTTCACAGTTTAGTCAGTCTTGGAGAAACAGCCGGGCTAAGGTTACCTGAAGATATTCTCTGATGCTAGACTTGGTTTCCTTGCACTGAGTATCCAGAGCTTTCGCTCAGGTGGCCAAGATCTTCTTCCCGTTTCCTCCACAATCACCTGTCTTCCCTCTGAACTCTCCCACTCTGCCCCATTACCCGACACCGCCTCTTCTTTTCCCTGAACCCTGGACACTCCCCGGCTCTCCTGCAATCCAGTTTCAACATGAGAATGATGTGAACATGGACTTGTTCCAACACCAGAGATCCTATTCTTGGGACTTTTGGTTGATCTTGAATTTGGGTGAGAAATCCCTGGCTCACACCCAGAAATCCCTACAATACTTTGTAGTGATGGAAAAAGCATGCACTGGCACGGGCATTTGTAGTTTGTGCCAATGTTTCTTCTGCTTATTCCCGTATGAGGGTAAATCCCACTGGGTTTAGACTCAATAAAATTGGAAACAATAGTATCTTCTAATCACCCAGAGGAGTTTTAAGGCTTAAGTAGGTGGTGGAGAAGGGACAGTCTTCACTTCCCGTATTGATAAAGATGTAATTTTTTTTTACAAAGGGTAGGAGTATGTCTCCAAGGCTTAGAAAAGGCCCAGTTTGGTTTGGCAAGGATCAAAGGATCCAGACGGTGTTACACCTCCATAGAATTAGGTGAAGTGGCCCTTCTCACCTCTCACAGGTTAAGCATAGAATGAATATTAATTGATTGAACAAATGAATGTCCAAAACTAAATGAATGGTTCAAAAGGGTGCAGTGCAGATTGAAAAATCAAGAGTACTGCCCAGACGACATGGCTCAGTGGTTGAGTATTGACCTATGAACCAGGAGGTCATGGTTCGATTCCGGGTCAGGGCACATGTCTGGGTTGCAGACCTGATCCCCAGTGTGGGGTGTGCAGGAGGCAGCTGATCATTTATTCTCTCTCATCATTGATGTTTCTATCTCTCTCTCCCTCTCCTTTCCTCTCTGAAAGCAATAAAAAATATTTTTTTAAAAATCAACATTATATATGTAATACCTTAATCATTAACAATATTTGAAAAAACATAGGCAGACACAGAAAAAAATCAACATTACTTAAAATTTCATTGGAAGTATGCTTAATAAAATCATGCAGTGTCCTGGAAGCCAAAGTCCATACCATCACAGTATCAAAGAGATGTCCATGCTAAGTAAGGAAAGTGCTCAATAGTCCTGATCAGCTGTGTGTTTATCAAGAAGCTTACATGTCATGGTTAACATGTGTAGCAAATATGTTCGAAGCGGTCCAAGAGGAAAACCCTAAGGCTATGTTGGTGGCAGTTAGTCAAACAGACATCAGTGTGGTATAGAGAATTGTATATGGAACTCAACCATCAAAGGAGTGGACCGTGTTCCTTATCAAATTGCCTTCGTCCTGTATTTCCTTTTTCCCTTGCCCTTCGAAAATGGAGGTGGGCCCTTTAAAGGTGTTCCCTTTGGAAATGAATGGGAAGCTCTGTCCTCAGGAAATAGAGGAGAGACAGTGAGGAAGAAAGTTTTGCTTCCTGGTTGCAGTGGGTTTGCTAGGCGGGCTCCTTCCATGCACAGTTTCCCCAGCTCTGACCTCCTGCAGTGGGGCGACTCCAGAGCATTATGCTTTTGCAGAATGCATGGTTCTGCAGTGCATGGAAGCCAGCAGCAGCTGGTGGCACGCAGCCTCAGGTGGCTTTATGGGGAAGTACCTCTAGTGAAACTCCTCCCCACGCATCCTAGAGGGCGGTTTTCCAGCCAGTTTCCCTGGCATGACACCAGTGTAACTTCTCTTAAAGCCAGGAGCCCTCAACTCTCCAATAACATCTTGACTTCAGCCCTGGGCAACTCCATCTTTGGTGCTGAATCTCAGTTCTACGCTTAGTGGCTGCTCCATCTCTCTGCTATGTCTATATTCTTTGGTGTTCACTTTACCGTATATTTCGGTGTATAAGACGACTGGGCGTATAAGACGACCCCCAACTTTTCCAGTTAAAATATAGAGTTTGGGATATACCTGGCCTATAAGATGACACTCGGTGTATAAGAAGACCCCTGACTTTTGAGAAGATTTTCCTGGGTTAAAAAGCCAGAAAATATGGTACTTCTTACTAGCAAATTTCTCATTACAAATTCCTTCTATTAGATTTTCTCTATTCAAGTTACTCTGTGGTTTTGCTTTACTGATTGGACTGTGACTCATATACCCAGCAACTGCATGGAATTCTAAGAAATGGGTAGAATTGAGGTAAACATAGAGGAAGGAGAATGAGTCCTCAATGCAGAATGAAGGCATTAAGCTCATATTTTCAAAGCTTATATGATTTTGTAAGAATGGGAAACTAGCAATAAATATACTTCATCTGATTATAAATTCCTTGAGGCAAAGACCGTCTGATTCTTCCACAAGATCTATAACCTTGATGAGAAAACAAGCTCTCTGAAGATTGACTGCTCAATCTCAATCATAACAGACCAGGGAAGAGAGGGTAGTCCTCACTGCATTATCTTGAAAATAATAATAATATTGATAATAAAATATACTATTAGAAAAAGACTTTGAATAAAACTATATACCAAACTTTGTATGAGTGAGAAAAGACTCACACCCTCTACAAGATAAATATTATTATATCTGAAGCTCAGGGAGGTTACGTAACTTGCTGACATGCACGCAACTATTAAGTGGCCATGCCTGGACTTAAAGTACTCCGGCTCCAGGTCTCTTCTCTTGTTCACAACATGTTTCTCCTTCCAAATATGCTTCGAGGTGTGATTACACACCACAACAATCAAGATCTCTTCTCCCAGTACCCTAGGGCTGTGGTCGGCAAACTATGGCTTTCGAGCCACATGCTGCTCTTTGGCCCCTTGAGGGTGGCTCTTCTACAAAATACCACGGTCTGGGCAAGTCTATTTTGAAGAAGTAGCATTAGAAGAAGTTTAAAAAATTTGGCTCTCAAAAGAAATTTATTTTTTTCTTTTTTTTTACTAATGTATTACATGTGTACATATTTTCCCATTACCTCCCCCACCCCACTCCCATGCATACCCTAACCCCCCAGTGTCTTGCATCCATTGGTTATGCTTATATGCATATATACAAGTCCTTCTGTTGATCTCTTATCTACTCCATCTCTCCCTAATCTTCCCACTGTAATTTGACAGACTTTTTTATGCTTTACTGCCTCAGTATCTATCTTTTTGTTCATCAGTTTATAATGTTCTTTATTATCCAAAAATCAGTGAGATCGTGTTGTATTTTTCTTTCATTGACTGGCTTATTTCACTTAGCGTAATGCTCTCCAATTCCATCCAGGTTGCTGCAAATAGTAAGAATTCCTTCTTTTTTTATGGCAGCATAGAATTCCATGGTGTAGATGTACCATCATTTTCTGATCCACTCATCTGCTGACGGGCACCTAGGCTATTTCCAAATTGTAGCTATTGTAAATGGTGCTGCTATGAACATAGGGGTGCATAGATCCTTTCTGATTGGTTTTTCTAGTTTCTTGGAATATATTCCTAAGAGTGGGATTTCTGAGTCAGATGGGAGCTCCATTTTTAGTTTTTTGAGGAAACTCCATACTGTTCTCCACAGTTGCCGCACCAGTCTTCATTCGCACCAGCAGTGCACAAGGGTTCCTTTTTCTCTACATCTTTGCCAACACTTGTCATTTGTTGATTTGTTGATGATAGCCATTCTGACAGATATGAGATGGTATCGCATTGTCATTTGATTTGCATCTCTCAGATAATTAGTGATTTTGAGCATGTTTTCATGTGTCTCTTGGCCTTCCTTCTGTCTTTTTTTGAAAAGATTCTATTTAGGTCCATTGCCCATTTTTTTTTATTGGATCATTTATCTTCCTTTTATTAAGTTCTATAAATTGTCTGTAGATGTTGGAGATTAAACCTTTATCAGTGATAACATTTGCAAATATGTTCTCCCATACAGTGGGCTTTCTTGTTGTTTTGTTGATTTTCTTTTCTATGAAAAAGCTTTTTATTTTGATGTAGTCCCGTTTGTTTATTTTCTCTTTAGCTTCCATTGCCCTTGGAGCAGTTTTGGTAAAGATGGAGTCTTTATACATTATAGAAGGAAACTATCTTTAAATTCAGATAATTTCCAGGTAAGACAAAGGAGGGACTTCAGAACTCTATTTCAAATATTGGGAATTCAAATGTTCTGTATTTGATACACTTACTTTTGAGGAGTTGTATGTCCCGGGTTTCTATGCTTTCTACTTACTTTTTAATCCCCATCTTTAAGGATTTGTGGTTTTAACTACTTGAGTCCCATCACAGAAATTCAGAGAGCAACAGGAAGGGCCTTTTTTGGAACCAAGGTTCTTTCTAGATCCCTGAAATGATCCCTTCTCATTACATTCATTACCTGCTCTGGTTCCCTTACCACACAGAGAAGTAATTGGGAACCCATGTTGGCCTTTCCAGTGGTCGGCAAACTCATTAGTCCACAGAGCCCAATATCAACAGCACAACAATTGAAATTTCTTTGGAGAGCCAAATTTTTTAAACTTAAACTTCTTCTAACCCCACTTCTTCAAAATAGACTCGCCCAGGCCGTAGTATTTTGTGGAAGAGCCACACTCAAGGGGCCAAAGAACCACATGTGGCTCACGAGCCACGGTTAGCCGACCACTGGCCTATACCCAAGTTTTCCATTTCTATGTAATGTGCTTTTATTCTGGAGAATCTGGAGTCTAGGACCTATATTCTCCTATGTGGATATTCATGCTCCACAGGACTCCATATTGGCTAATAATACTTTAAAAATGGTTTGACCTATAAAATCCTGCACAGATGGTTTCTTCTTCCTGGAATATTTCTTTGTCCCCTTTTTCTCAACCTGCAAGACTATCTACTCAAATAGGATGCCTTTGTGAGGCCTTGGCCTGCTTCTTAGAAGCCTTAGAGTTCCCCACTGTGCTCACAGAACACAGGACTATCATCTCTGTTAGAATGTGTTATGTCACTCTGGGTCTGACACATGCTTTTCTGCCCTCCAGATGAGGAGCTCTTGGAAGGCAGGTGGTGATCATAAATCCATGCTTGTATTCCCACAGTCTGATGTAATCACTAGGGTTGAGTAGCTGCTCAGTTTATGGCATAAATAAATAGAAGAATAAGTGAATGGGTTGGGGCCTCTCACAATCCATACTGGATATGTGGACTTGGGCAAATCATTTCATCTCCTTTAACCTTGGGCTAATCATCTTTCAAATGAGTCCATGTCAATGGCTCCTTCCAATTCTGTTATCTTATAGATATGAAATCCAGTAACAATCTTTATCTGCTTCCTGAGTTTGACTAAGAAACTTTAACAAATCCAAAGTTGGTGTTTTTTTGTTTTTTTTAATTATTTCAAGCATTTTAAACAACCTCCACTCCAGACCTTTCAGGTAGAGAAGTTCTGTTTATCTCCCCTTGAGAAGACCCATGGGCTCAGATGCTAATAAAATTCCTCTGTCTATGCAAAGAGTCCATTGTTTAGATAAAAGTCATGTTAATTAGTTAAGCATCTTTGGGGTATCACATCATTGACCCCACTTCTGATACCAACCTGTCAATCTGAGACTGGGGTGGAAATTGACTCATTTGATATTGTTATAAACACCTGTAACATTATCTTCACCACTCTCATAGAGAATGTTATAGAGACCAATTGCCTCTATTGCTGCCTTTGTTTAAAAGTTGGTATTAAAAGCTTTAACCTATAAAATCCAACTAAAGCCTCCTCTCTCTCTTTTTTTTTTTTGTGTGTGAGATTCCCAAGCATAGGAGAACAGAGAAGAAATGTCTCTCCTAAAAGCTGTAGGTTTGAGATATTTGCACACAAGGTCAAATTATAATTGTGTAAGCCATGAAATTAGAAGGGAAGCTGCATTCCCAGGGAGATGCTCTATGTAATCATACATAGAACAGGCCTCCTATCCTATAAGTCCATGGACCTTGGGCACAATTAAATACCATCTCTGAAGATGTTCTGTCTATAAGAGAAGATCACCATCTTGGTTCCTTCCTCATTTTGAGACCTGTAATGCATTATTTTCATCTTAACCTCATTGAACTATGAAATCATCCATTTCTGGGAAGCACGGGGTTTCTTTGTGCTTGATCAAGAAGTTAAATGTGCAGCTCATATTTACAATCCCATTATCCAGGAAGGGATGATCTGCTATCGAATCAGAGGCTGTGGTAACAGTCTCTTCTCTCCTCTCCAGATGCCAAACATAGCACAACTCCAGATTATTGGCTGATCAATGCCAAGGGAGGCAATGCCCCCATCTGGCCAGAGAGCAGAAGCAAGATGAAAATAGTGATAAAGAAATTAGTGTATATTTATTGACTTCTCTCTAGAGACGAAGAAATAGATCAGAGAAGTAAAGTAGCCAACCCCAAGTTACAAAGCTAGTAAGTCTGATTCTACAGTCTGTACTTTTCTTTGTGTGTGTATGGGGAGCGGGGAGGGTGACCAATGAAATACAGACTACATTTAAAAATAGAAAGTCCTAAATATTTTTCTGTTTAAGTCCACTCATTTCAAAGAAGAAAATGGAGGTGGCAGTAGAGACAGATTTAGGGCTTGCTTGTCTCTCTGGCCTCAGCACCTTGGTCTGTATAGAGCATGCTCAGGGAAGTCTGGCTCATATCTAGGAGAAGAGTACACGACAAAGCTGCTGTTGATATCTAGCTTTGGCATTTATCAACTCTCTGACTGATTTATCAATATTTCATCAATGAGGAACATTAGGCTCAGGACAGACAATGACCACAATGTATTCATTTTATGACAAGCTGAGATGATGTATGTTATCCTGGGTTCAATGTATGTTATCATGGTTCAATAAATGTTATGTCCCCTCTTCTTGGAATAGGGCCATTTAATTTTAAACATTTTAATCATTAAAAAAAAACAACACAGTTCATGCACATGAAAAAAAAATGTAAAGGCGCAGAAACTTAATGGAAGGAAATGCTCATTCTCCCCCTAAGTTCATTCCCAAGTGTTAATTATTTTTGACCTTTTCTTATTTCTGTCATTCTTAGAGGCATAATTCTAAATATTATAATCATAGTTCTATGTATTTAGTTATTCACTTGATTGTTTTAAATTATAAACTTCTATTTCTTATTCCACCAACTGTCATCAGAGTCTCTGGAAAATGTTATTCTGTTATTTATTTGATAGCTTTTTTATTTCCTCTGTTCTTTTTTTACCCTGGAACACCTATCTGTTGGATTGTGAATATCCTTACTGGGTCTAGTATGTTTTTTGTTTTGTTTTTGTTTTTACATTTCTCTTTTTTTATCTGCTTTAATTTCTGTTCTTCTTTCTGGGAGATAGCCCTGATTTTATCTTTCATACTTTATATTGTTTTTTGGGGGGGCAATTATGGTTATTTATAAAATTCACACAATTGTTTTTTATTCTCCATGTAAAAAGTGATTCCCATTTTACAATGATCTTAACATTATCTAAACTCTTCCTAAGAATAATCATGGTACTTTTGCATTCTCTTTTTCCTGGATTAACTCTGCTTCTTCTAAATTTATTGGGGTGACATTGGCTGACATGATTATATAGGTTTCAGGTCTCTGCTTCTTTTGGAGCTGATTTATTCCCATTTCTTGTCTTGCTTCCCTCCCTCCTCCTGAAATGTAGGGCAAATCTCAGGCATCCATTCATATTTATGAATGAAGAATTGCTTGACTGGTGTGGGTGTATGAGTTTGTGTTGGTTGGCAAGGTTCAGATTAGAATTTGTAAGCAGACAGCCTTGCCTGCACCTTTCCACCTGCCCTCCTCAGTTTGCCAAATCAGAAGGATTTCACTCTGAGGCCAGCTCTAACACTTGGCACCTAGGACTTCCGTCAGCAAATGTCAGCTTCTTAGAATGGAGTGTTCTCTGCCTACAGGCAAGTAACTGCAGATTGCTCTGTAGAGGGGAGAGGATTGAGTAGTTCAGCTATACCAGGAAGAGTCTTTTATTAAATAGCACAGAAATCACTCATTAATTATTGGCTTTCCTTACTTACAGACTTCAAATCTAGAACCTGTGTATTTTTTAATACACAGCTTCCACTAGCTGCGAACATTCCCTCCTCGGTCCTGATCATCCACTTTCTCCACGCTAGGCTTCCATGCATTTGATTTAATGTACTTGTCATCTTTTAGAGATTGGTTAGATTTTCTGGCATGCCGGTGTTCCTATTTCTCTTCTCTACATTTCCATGATTTTATGCACTGCTGTTTATTTCTTTTGTCATTTCAGTGGAAATCGGAAAGAAAGAGTTGGTAAATATAGATGTTCAGGTCTTCATCACGAATCACAAACCCCAACCAGTTGAACATACTATAAACTTTTGAAAGGATTATATGAAGTCTTTGGCATTCTCCATCAAGAGGAAAGAAAATTTTAAATATAGCTTCTATTATTTAACTTCAAATTATTACTATACTTGGGTAAGACCTAAAATGTAATTCTGAACCATTTCTGAGTATAAACTACTAAGACCAATTTAAACCTGTGATTTTAAAAAATAGAAGATGAGTTATAAAAGACAAAGAACTCAGCACAGGTAAATAGTTCTCTCTC
>PVJN01037751.1:0-20729 GCA_004026805.1 Lasiurus borealis | reverse complement strand
TGAAAGGAACCTCGCTCCGCTACCGCAGATATTTCTCCTCTAATAAGGCGGCGAGAAGATTTATGCTTCTGTTCCAGTTAACCTCAAACATCTTGTCTGGAGGGCGAGGTTAAGTCTCGGCGCTGCGCATGCTTCAAACCTACATCGGTCGTTTTACGTGAATTTAAAAACACCGTGCACAATGGATTTTCTTATTTTTATTTTTTATTTTTTGTGGGGTTTTTTTGTTTTTTTTTTTGTTTTGTTTTGTTTTGTTTTTTTGTTTGTTTTTTTTGCAATGCTGAGTGTTCACGTGGCAAAGTACCTTTGCTGGTGGCTGCATGATTTCATCTTAGTACTTTTCCAATGCAGAGTTTGCCTCTGTATTCGTTTCCCGTGTCTTTCTTAATTTCTCGCTCCTAAATGAATCACGTCCGTGTTTACCACTGAATAGAAGACACCACATCTGCATTGTTTTTAATAGCATGCGGCTCAGGTAGGCTTGGAATTCGGGAAATATTGAAGGATCGGATTACTGCAACAACTCACTGAAACTGCATGTAATTTACAACCACGCGTGGACCCCTTCCCAGCACAGACTGTTAATGAGAAGAGAGCTCGGCGGCTGATTACAGATCATCGTCCATGGCTTCACATTTCTCTCAAAATGTCAAACAGATACCACAATAGTGTAATGTGGAGCCTGCTGGCCACTTAGGATGGAGGAAATTGACCGGAATCAGAGAGTTGAAGACTGTGGCCAAAAAAAATCTAATTTATAACAAGGGGTTCACAGAGTAGAGCAATTGTAGAAAAATATAAGCTTGACATTTATTTAAAAGAACTAGCCGGGCCTTAGGCTGCCAACCCAATAAAAAATTAGTTAGATTCGTAACCTTTATATGTGACTCAAAAAGGGGATGCCTTTTTTTTTCTTTCTTTCTTTTTTTTTTTACTGGCAAAAGCAGGTATGGAGATGGCTCCTTTCCCAATTACCCTACACGTGCCCCCGGTGGAGATTTCTAACGCACAGAGGCCAGCAGAGCTGGGGACTCAAATGCCACCTGTGCCTCTGAATGCTGTGGCAGCTCCTGGCATTTCCTGCAGACCCTCCACGTGGGCTGCTCGCCGCACTCAGTCCCGGAGAGAGAGCGGAAAACGCAGCCCGCAGGAGTGTCTGTGAGCGGGAAGCTTCCCGGGACCCCGTGTGGGGGGGCCCCGCCCCAGGCATCGGAGAGCCACCTCGTCCTCTCACCTCCTGCCCCCCAGACCCGCACAGCTGGTCGTTAGGGTTGAGTAAAGGATGCTCGGTGCCGAGGAGTGCGCGTAGCTGTGCCCACACGCACACATAGGAGTGTTCACAACCCACTTCCAGGTTGAAGGCATTGCCAGTCCCTTCAGCTGTATCCATTCTGACAGCGAGTGATGTTACTTAGAAATAGACCTCACTCGTTAGTCAGCCTTTACAGGGGAGAGAAACATGGTTTTAAGGAATATTGGCTCAATATTATATATATATATATGTATATAATATTATCTGTACAATTTGTTTGATGCCATATATGGATTACGTATGATATGTGGACATGTACACACATGTATTACATTTCCATGGTGACTTTGCAATTCTTATCCTCAAAATGAGGCTAGAAAAAAGAATTTTGCAGAGTGATTTTTTTCCATGGTTATCTAAAATTAGTGACGGGTCCCGCAATATTGAGTGAGATCTGAGACACCTCCCCCCGACTCACTCCTTCTACTCCCACCTCTTCCCTCCACCCCCACGCCATTGGACCACCCGAGTCCTGGGGTCCCATCCCACATGGCTGGGGGGCCATGGGATGGCCCCAAATCCTGGAATGCCACCCTGATGCCCCGCCTCTGGGCCCCTGCAGTGTCCACGTGGGGCCACAGGAACCTCAGCAGAAGCCGTGTGGAGCAGCTGCTGATCCCACCTCCACTGCCCCACCCCACTGTATGCATCGCCATCTTGTGACGGTGTTATGGCGTGAGGGTCAATTTGCATATTATGCCTTTATTATATACGATGACAGTAACATCAACACTTTGTCATAGGGATCATGAAAGAGTTATCTAACTAAGTCTTCATTAAAGAAAGCTCAGAGGTTATAATTTATCAGAGGCTGATGTAGTTTCTTACACAGGTGGGCATGCAGGGCAGAAATGGCTAAAATCTTGGAGCAATAGTCTCCAGACGAGTACAGGAGGTGGAGAGATGACAGACAGAGGAGGGTGAGCGGTAACTGGACGAATGATGGATGAAAGGAACTACATTGTGATGCCTTGGACACACCAGTGGAACTCTGGGATTGGGAGGACAGTGGTCACCCGCAGAAAAGAAGAAATGACTGTTCATGCTGGTCTAGGATAGGGTGTTGTTTCTGTCCCAGAAAAATGAATCCCTGGTGTGTAATTACAGGGTGAGCTCCCGGGTAAAAGTCCCAGAGCTGAATAAAGTTGATCCTGGACAAATGCCGATTGATTGATTAATCTATTTTAGCATGAGGGGTAAAGAACGTTTGTTTTCTGACACGTATCTTCCCCCTTCACAGCCAGAGCAGCCAGAGAGGTGACCTCAGGGTGGGGTAAGCCCCCTTTGTTTATTAAATAGAAAAAAATAATTATAACAACAATAATAGCTATTAACTGCACTCAAGCCCCTGTTCTTTATATAACACAACTCACTCAATCTTCCCGCCATTTCTAAGAGCAAATGCACTTTATAAACTAGGACATCAAGGTGTCAGAGTGGTGGGTGTGTGAATTGAGTCTAGAAAGAGCTCCGGTCCCCTCCTCCTTGGCAGCCTCTTAGCTGCCTGCACTGTTGATTAGAAGCAAGGAGAGAAAGCAGATGTTGAGTCCTTGAAATTTTCTCATGGTGGTCACTTTATATATATATTATCTCACTTAATCCTTCTCAAATCCTATAAGGCGATTATGGTTATCCAAGTTCAATTAAAATGAAGGGATGTATCAGAGGTAAGAACACTAATAATCGCCCGAGGAGATACTCAAACCCAGGTATCTTTGACCTCCAAGGACATACGTGATTGGCCTTTCAGTGCCTGAATGGAGACTGTTGCCTGTAGAAAGCCTTTTTCCGTTTTCATTCCACCCACAGTCTTCCTGGAACCTTAACGCTGCGTGCAGGAGCCTAAGTTAAAATGGCGGATCCCTAAATTCTCCTCATGGTGATCGGAAATCTGTGGACTACATAGCCCCTCGTCTTTCTCAAAGGAATATGTGATTTGTACTGTGCATCTTAAATGATTGTTTTGGAAGTTGATGTTCAAGCTTAGAAGAGAGCAAGCACAACATGAATGTAGATCTTCTCACGAAAATCAACTTGGAGGGGCCATCTTAACCTTCCTTCGACTGTCTTCAAGGGAGGGAGGGGGATACATTTGCTTCCCGGGTCATGTGCCATGCGAGGCCTGATTAAATGAGGAATTTATAGGCATGCTATCGGTCTGTTTCTCAGCAATGCCAGTGGTATTATGTTAGGGAGAGCGGAATGAGAACTTCTTGCGGACTGAGTTTCTGTCCTCTGGAGCATAATACAGTGGTCTCAAGATACAAGTGCCCTAACATATGAGATTTTTGAGACACGAGCTGTCGAGCGAGCGATTTTTGCTTTGAAATACGAGCAACAGTTGAGATAGGAGTCATCTCCAGGATCGGCCAGCTGCACACGACCCACCAGTTTACCATGACTCGAGCGTCTCATAGTTTCCCACGCCTCAAGGTTACGGAACGAATTAAACTCGCATCTCGAGGTACCACTGTATTTGCATGATCAGTAACAGCGCCTGACACCTAGTATGGCCTTCACCTGGCTGTGGGCTGAAGGAGAGGGCTCAGCACCGTTTGGCTAAAGTACATGGAAATAGTGGGACCACATCGCTCATGATGGACACCGATGAAGAGGATGCTGGGAGCTCTCTTTGTCCGTGGGATACATTTGTAACTTTGTCAGGTGGGCAGCGTGGCCACTGGGCAGAGACGTGAGAGGGGAAACACTCCAATCCAGTGCCCTGATCTCTTCCTTTTGATCATTACACTCTATTCTAAGAATCTGGTTTTTGGTCACTCTTCGTACCGTGGAGACGCCTCAGCACTCAATTAGGTGGGAGGATTTTTACAGAATAATTTGCAAGGAAGATCCTCCAAATTCTATTTGGAGAGAAAGCAGGTAGGATATGATCTTAACAGACAGAGAAAATTGTGTGTCTGTGCTTGTGTTTGAATGTGTGTGTGTGTGTGTGTGTGTGTGTGTGTGCATGTGTATGTCTATGTGTGTCTGTGTGTGTCATGGGGAGAATGGCATATATGGATGGGGATATTTTAAATATCAATGTTTTCCCCTTCTCCGATAAGTAACATTTGACTTAAGCCAGAGCTAATATTGTCAAATGAGCAAACACTCCTGGATAAATGCCTCACATCTGGCAAAGTGAAGTCAGCTGACATTTACTTGGTACAAAGGAGCGGGGATTAAATCAGAGAGAATCTCATTGCATCTAATATTGGCATGTTTTTCCCTCAGTTTTAAAGATGTTTTTGAAGAAAGGCAGAAAAAAATATTATTAGCAAAGAGGTTAAAAGGGGAAATCACATAATTATTTTTATTATGTCAATAGAGACATAGTGTAAATACTGAAAGCGAAGACAAATTGTAGAAAATACAGAAACGTGTAAACAATAAAGAAAAATAGCTCATAACTCTTTAGTTCAGGGAGAAACACAAAATTTCAATTTGTTAATCCATGGTACTTTCTTTTAATGTTTGTGAATATAGAGATGATAGATATGTTAAAGGAAATAAAAATAAATCTAAATATATAGTTAGATTTCTTACATATGCATAAGCATTTTATAAAAATAAAATCAAATTATATAAATGCCTTGTGATATACATTTAATTGTAAGTATATACAGATATTTTCCAATATCATTGCATAATTTTATAAAACACTAGAGACCCCATGCATGAAAATCATGCATGGGTAGGGTCCCTAGGCCTTCCCGGCAATCAGAGCTGATGGGGAGACCCCATTGGCACCCACCTTGGCCAGCCTAGCACCACCCACTCACCCGCCCTGCACACTGATGCCATTGGCAGTCGCCTCCTTTTGTGGGGTGACTGGAAGGGCAATAGGGGGGCCCTCTCTGGTACCTGCCTTGGCTGGCCTGGGCCTGTGGGCTGGAGGAAGCTCCTGCATTGAGAGTCTGCCCCCTAGTTGTCAGTGTACTCATAGCGACCAGTCGTTCCACAGGTCGTTCTGCCATTCAGCCAATTTGCATATTAGTCTTTTATTATATAGGATTTTTAATTATTGCATAGTATCCTATCATAATTATTTTCTCTTCTAACAAGAAGGTATCATTTTTAAAAGACTACTTTGACCATGCCTCGGAGCATGGACTTTTGCTTACCAGGGCATGTTGTGTTAGAGAACTGTGCCATTAATCTAGACAGTGCATGTTGGAGAACTAAACCAGTGTCATGCAAGTGAAGACTGAAAGAGGAAATCTGAAAGATTAGGAGGAAGAAAGAATGATGTGGGGAGATGGATAGCGGTGTTTCAGTGTGAGTAGGAAAACAGGAAGAGGAGTTAAATTATTATTTTGGAAGAAGTCACCATTCATGATCACTTGGATTGTTGCAAAAGGAAAATCCAAAAATCCAACATTGATAAAATTAAGAATGATGTAATATTTTAATAAAGACGTTCAAGATAGAAGGAAGTGAACTCAGGGGAGAATAAAGGGCATGGGGAATGATTTGGAGGACAGGTAAGAATAACTTTAAAAATGCTAGGTTATGCCCAGCCAGTGTGGCTTAGTGGTTGAGCATTGACCTATGAACCAGGAGGTCAAGGTTTGATCCTCGGTCAGGGTACATGCCCCCGTTGCAGGCATGATCCCCAGTATGGGGTGTACAGGAGGCAGCCGATTAAGTGATTCTCTCTCATTGATATTTCTATCTCACTCTCCCTCCCCCTTCCTCTCTGAAATCAATAAAAATCTTACCTAATAAAAGAGAAACCTGCAAATTAACCATCACTCTGCTACGCCCACAGCCAATCAGAGTGAGCATGCAAATTAACCCAACAAAGATGGAGGGTTAATTTGCATATGCAGAGTGGGACGAAGCCTGCTATGAGCGGAACGGGTTGTGATGGAGGGATTGGGGACTTGCTGGCTCCTGGGTGGCTAGGAGTAAAGCCAGGGACCTGTTCTTGCAGAAATATCATGCAACGGGTCTCTAGTGTATTTATAAAAACGCTAGGTTATTTATTGCTAAGGAAGGTAGTTTTGATGCCTATAACAGGATGTATGTGGCATAGATGAAAGTGATAAAGCACGGAATGCAGTGAGCACTAATGACCCCAGAATCCAACCGAAGAATAAGAACATCACTACATTCATTGAACGAACTCTTGCTTTTCCTCTTCCCTCTCCCCCTCATGCCCTCGACGCAAGTGTTCTCTGGATATTTAAATGTATCCGCGTGCTTTAAAAATAGATGTGTTTGTATCAAATACCTTTCTCTGTTTTTCTCCTTGGCATTAATTCCAGCTCATGCAATTTTCCGCTTAGGTTTTTATAGAATTATTTCCAGAGATTTAAGAGAAAATCACCATAATTGATACAGACATTGGTATACTTCCATTAATCTCTCTCGGAACCCTGTTGAACCCTTTCAATCTGCAGGCATGTGACCGTGTTCTATTGTATTTTTTATTACAGTTCCCCTTCCATTGTGCGGTGCGGTCTCTCTGGGGAGCACCGATGATCTCTGGGTTTAATTCTGTTCTTGGTGCTCCCGTGAACCCGCTCTGCTTGTTATTTTCCATCCTTTGCTCCATCCTCCCGATTCTGGGACCTGATTTTTCTTCACATTAACTTTTACAATATCAACTCTGCTATTCCCTTTTCTTAAAATGCAAAAGATTATTTTTTTCTCCCCGCGGCTGCATTTAATTTAACGTTAATATTTTCCCTTCTCATCCATCTCGGTTGTATTTCAATCTGATTTTCAGCCAGAACTTTTGTCATATGTCTTTTGTCTTATCATTCCACATTTCATCTTTCATTACCAAGAAGCCAAGGTAGATTGAATTATATGGAAAGCTCAGACAAATATATTCTACCGTCTAGCCTTTTTCTTCTTACAGCAAAATGGTTTTCAAAGCTTGTTTTTTTTAGTCCTGTCTTTGAATGGTACCACCATCTATTGCTTCTGTCATTCTGAAACCTTTTCATAGGCTACATGGGAGGGGTGTTTTTCCTTCTCTGTTTAATGATATTAATATCAGAAATATTATTTTAAAATTTTGGGATAGTGCCCAGACAGTTTAGCTCAGTGGTTGAGCAGCGATCTGTGAACCAAGAGGTCATGGTTTGAGTCCCAGTCAGGGCACATGCCCAGGTTGCGGGCTCCATCCCCAGTAGCGAGTGTGCAGTTGATCTGTGATTCTCATCATTGATGCTCCTGTCTCTCTCTCCTCCCCGCTTCCTCTCTAAAATGGATAACAACATATTAAAAAACATTTGCCACACATAAGTTCCTGGAAGTTTGGCAGTTGCCATTCAGAAAACCTAGGCGAGAACAGCTGACTCTGATTGTTCCCTAACCATCCTGGTCCAGATGAGCTCTGGAAAAAGAAGACTAAATCTGAGTCAAACAAAACGTGAGCTTATAGCCGGAACCAGACTGGACTCAGTGGATAGAGCATCGGTCTGAGGACTGAAAGGTCCCAGGTTCGATTCCAGTCAAGGACATGTACCTTGGTGGTGGGCATATCCCCAGGAGGGGGCATGCAAGAGGCAGCTGATCAATGTCTCTCTTTCTCATCGATGTGTCTAGCTCTCTATCCCTCTCCCTTCCTCTCTGTAAAAAAAATCAGTAAAATGTATTTTAAAAAATGGGAGCTTATGGTATATCATCTGTTAATATCCTCCCCTCTCCTTCTAAAAGATGATTTCCATCTATTTTTCAGATATCAGATTTCATATATATAGGGTGTCCCCCCAAAATGTATACACTCGCTTTGCATCATTATAAAGGCTGTGCTTATTCAAATACATTTCATTTTCAACCTGGAGCTGTCGGCTGTTAAAGTATACAGTATATGCATTTTGGGGGGGCACACCCTGGATCTCGATGAGCTCTCTATTTCTGACGACAGCATCAAGAAGTGAAACCTGCGCCAAAACCGGTTTGGCTCAGTGGATAGAGCGTCGGCCTGAGGACTGAAGGGTCCCAGGTTCTATTCTGGTCAAGGGCATGTACCTTGGTTGTGGGCACATCCCCAGTGGGGGGCGTGCAGGAGGCGGCTGATGGATGTTTCTCTTTCATCGATGTTTCTAACTCTCTATCCCTCTCCCTTCCTCTCTGCAAAAAATCAATAAAATATATTTTTTAAAAAAGAAAGAAAGAAATGAACCCTGTGACTGATCAGGACTGTGGGGATCCCCGCGATGAGGCGTTCGGAAGGCAGGGGCCACTCCGCAGTGCTTCATCTTCTCCAGCAGGAACAATAGACCGGGAGTCAGCACGGCCTGCGGACCGCGCGGGAAGATTTATGTCCGGGGTTCGGGATCGGGAAGAGCAGGCAGGGAGGTGCAGAGGCCGCACCTGCTCAGTCATATGTCAGGCACACGTGGCTCTGTGGCCCGTGACTCCCCCCTGCCATAAGCAAGGCCTGCAGCTTATCCGGGTATCAGACCCGGGCAGGAGGAAGGGGCATCTGCTGACTCCCTTTATTAAAGAGGGTGGCATTCTGCCCTCCAGTTGCCCAGAAAGACTCCCTCGGTGGTGCCTTTCCCTGTTAAGACGGTCACTAACGAGGAAGACAAAGCAAGTGCACCGTCAGCAGGCGCAGCCTCTGAGCGGGCAGCAGCCCCTAGGAGCTGCGGGAGCCACATGGGCCCCCGTGTCAGAGAGCCGGACACAGAGGCATCTTTCCTGGCCTCAGGGAGATGCCCAGCCAGACGCAGCACCAGTCCAGTCCGCGGGCTTTGGGGAATTTCCCCAGCAGAGAGGATACTGGCATCTGATGGATTATAAGGAGGTTAAAAGATTGGCAAACAGGCTAATGTACTACCCTTGAACCATCTTTGGATATTAATTTGAATTAATACATAAAATAAACCTTAATGAATCCTGAACTCTGCCCCTTCCCTCAAAAAATTTATTCTTTAGTATTTTAAACGTAATTCTCTGTGTTCACATTGATGTAATGCCTGGAGCAAGACAGAAAGCCAAAATCTCCATTTCTTGTGCTGTTGCTGCTGCTATAAATACTGTGTTTTCTGATGTATAAGACGACCCCCAACTTTTCCAGTTAAAATATAGAGTTTGGGATATACTCGCTCTATAAGATGATCCTGGCGTATAAGATGACCCTGATTTTTGAGAAGATTTTCCTGGGTTAAAAAGTCATCTTCTACACCGGAAAATATGGTAGTATCTCCACCTCTTGTTTATGTCATTAAGTCAGATGACAGAGCTCGGAGGAGACATTAGGTGATGTGATCTAGAAAAACCTCTTACTAGAAAAGGGTTAACACTCCTTTTTAAAAAAATAATATACCTTTTATTGGTTTCAGAGAAGAAGGGAGATAGAAACATCCATGACGAGAGAGAATCATTGATCCGATGCCTCTGCACGCTTCCTACTGGGGACCCAGCCCGCAGCCCGGGCAGGTGGGGTCTTTTGTCTTACCATTGAACCAGTCGCCCTGCGCACAAATCCGTGCGCCAGTAGCTCTCTGAGAGGCCCGGCTGCTCTGCACCCGCTGCCCAGGAACCCTCTGCAGCCCAAAGGCCCATCCACGGCTGGGAAAGGCAAATGACTTCCCTCCCTCTTCTCAGGAACTCCAATGAAGGGCTTCCTCCCTCTTTCTCAGCCAGCGTTCACCCCTGTGCCTCCGCCACCAGACTATCATGCTATCCTCCTGTCATACTATCCTCCACCCCTCCACCCTCTGGCCCCCTTGACTTGACCTTGCCCAGGAGTCAGGGAGGGGCCGCTCGACTCTGCTCAGGTCACTGGTTCCTTCTCTTCTCACACAAGCATTTCGCACCCTGGCCTGGCCAGAAGCCCATCCATGGCCTGGCCCAGAATACTTGCCTCTTTGCACAATGATGAAACAAGCATTCCACAGGCCTCTTATGCTGCCTGCTATCAGCAGCCATGCCCCTAGGACTGGGAGACTCCAGCAGGGCTGAGAGGACAGGGCGCCGCCATCTTGTGCCAATGGGCACCGCCATCTTTGTGATGGACTGATGGTCAATTTGCATATTATCCTTTTATTAGATAGGATGGTACCACCATCAATGCTTTCTCTTATCTGATTGGATAGCCCTCACCTAGGACCATCCGAAACAGAAAGGTTCAGCGGCAAGTGATTGGCATGTGATTGCAGCAGCAGATCCAAGTCAAGTACTTGAGTTTAGGTGCCGGAGAAACCAAGAGGAACCCCACGGGGGAACCGCATCTCCATGCTCTTCCTTCTCAAATGGGGAGCCTGCAGCACAGCGCTCCCTTTATGCTGCTCCCAAATTAGATGCCAGGTTTTGGCATGACAGCAGAGCTCAGAGGGAGGAATGTGAAATAACTCAGGGGCAGGTACGCTCACCTGTACAAATTCAGCGCTTCAGGGCAAGCAAAGCTATTCTGGAAAGAACTTGAAAAGCAACAGGGAAATGTGCAAGACCAGAGATATGAGGAATTGTCAAAAATAAGTGCATGGCATCTCTGTTGTCAGTCTCAAAGGAAATGTGGTAAAACTCTTGCAGCCTCGGATAAAAGAGGAATCTCCCCCAGGGAAAGTGGGAGCAGCCTCACTTGACAGTTATACCATGTGACCAACTTCAGTATAGAACCATGTCCCAGATAGGCTAGGTATCATGTTTCTAGTTGGAATGGAATACATCTCTCAGGGCAAGCCCTCCAAGTTCAGGGGCAAGTTAATTCCTTCCCATCTAAGAGTGGTGCCCAGCCAGTGTGACTCAGTAAATGAGCACTGACTTATGAACCAACAAGTCATAGTTTGATTTCCTGTAAGGATACATGCCCAGACTGTGAGCTGGATCCCCAGTAGTTGGCGTGCAGAGGCAGTTGATCAATGATTCTCTCTCATCATTGATGTTTCTATCTCTCTTTCCTTCTCCCTTCTTCTCTGAAATCAATAAAAATATATTATTTTTTTAAAAAGGAGCATTAGCTCTTTCTAGCAAGAGGTTTTTCTAGATCACATCACTTAATGTCTCTTCTTGAGTCTTCCTGGGGCATTCATCAGTTTGGTTTCTGATTATTGAATCTTCTCAGAGGTTTGCCTTTTTCTCCCTTCAGTCCACATTTTTTGTTTAGTCCACCTTAATCAATATATAGGATAGCCCCAAAGATGTATTCACATTTTGAATAATTATAAATGAAGTGTTTATTCAAATACGTTTCATTTTCAAGATGTAATCGAATCAGCTGTTGAAGTATGTATACATTTTGGGGGGACACCCTATATTATCTCATCCCAACTTTATACCTGCTTCTTCCATTTTTCACTCAGAACCAAAATCCTAGAAAGAGGACTTAATGTTTTTATACAATAACAGAGAAGGATCTACAATAATAAAAGAGTAAGATGCAAACTGACTGTAAGTTAGTGACACCCACTAGCCAATCAGGAGTGAGTATGCAAATTAACCCAACAAAGATGGTGGGTTAATTTGCATGTGCAGGTGCTGAGCAGCCTGTGGCGGGGTGGGACGCTTGTGCTGTTGCCATGTTGATGATGTAGGCATTCTGCACCACCCATGCTGCTCTGGGCCTCTGGGTGGCATGGGAAGCCAGAAAGGTGGCTGAGGACTGGAGCAAATTGGTGGCTCCAGCCAGAGGGAAGGCGGTGCCAACAGCCAGGGCAAGGAAGAACCATTCTTGCACGAATCTTCATGCATTGGGCCTCTAGTAATCATATAATTGGTAACAACAGAGAAGTTTTGTGGAAATATTCAAAGCTAAACGTTGAAATCATCGTCTCTTCCCTACTCCCTGCTTTAAACTCTGCATCTCCTCAAAGAAAGATTCTTTGGCTGATGAAGAGTTAATGTGTGGGAAATGTTGTGCTGAGTGTTTTATGTGTATTACTGAATTTTGTGCTATCATAAGTATTTGGAAATATTAAACTGAATCAGGTCACACTCAGAAAAGATGAGGTAACCAAGGTCTGAGAAGTCTTATGGAAACTGGCTGAGGCTGTGTGCATGGAGTGAGTAAGGAAGACTGGAAAAGGCAGGGGACAGAGTGGAAAGCTAAGTTCCCTCTCCATTCACTGAACATAAGGAGTTTGGCTCCTTGGGATTTTAAAAGGCTAATTAGTTATAAGGTACATATTTATGAAGCTCTCTGATATGTAAGGAAAGAGCAAATAAATACTAGGGACTATTAACATACACAGTAATATATCTTATAGTGGTAACTAATGAGAGAGCCAGACTCTTTATACATTCAAATTATATATGAGAGTTTAAAGCAAAATAGCAGGAAATTAACTGCTTGTATCATGAATGTATATTAAATATTTAATTTACTAATTAATTATGCTTCCTTTTTATAGCAGTAATTAAGATGTGTGATTTCTTAATTTTATGTACACTGATCATGCTGTATTTGAGGGTGTAGAGTATAATTTTCATTATTATCATTATTCCAATCACCTCTAATATCCCTTTACCCAAACACTCTCACTCTAAAAGTGAAGCCTTATCTTTCATCTCCGGCTAATCTTCTCACCTGCTTCATCTCAGCAGTATATCTGCACATGAACCCTAGATGGTTTTGCTCAGTGGCTAGAGCATCAGCCTATGGACTGAAGGGTCTCAGGTTTGATTCTAGTCAAGGGCACGTACCTAGGTTGCAGGCTAGATCCCCGACCCTGGTTGGGTGCATGCAGGAGGCGATCAATCGATGTGTCTTTCTCACATTAATGTTTCTCTTTATATGTCTTTCCCTCTCCTTTCCACTCTCTAAAAATCAATGGAAAAATATCTTTGGTTGAGGATTAACTATCTCTATATCTCTATATCTATATTTCTATATATCTGTCTATCTATATCTCTATCTCTTTATATCTATATTTCTATATCTATATCTATGTCTATCTATCTCTATATCTCCATCTCTATCTCTATATCTATATCTATCTATACCTATATCTTTATTATATATCTACATCTATATATCTATATCTATATCTCTCTATCTGTATCATCTACGTCATCTATATCATCTGTATCTATCTACACACACACACACACACACACACACACATAACTTTGACAGAGAAGCCACTCAGTCTCATGATTTCACCATCACAAAGCCCTTTGCCTTGGGTCTGTTTTTGCTCTTTTCTGTGTTACAGTCATTACAAATGCAGTTGCAAAATTAATTTTCCCTTCCCTAAGCGCATGTTACTTTAGCTACTTAAAGGCCCATTTCCTGCCGCCAGAGACCGGGCCGGCGCTGTTATTGTTTGCGTTCCCGAGACCGCGGGAATGGCTCCCTGGCACACACTTAGCCGCCTGTGCCTGCCTCTCAGGGCGCTCCCGCCGCCCGGGGTCCGTCTGGGCCTGCCCCATTTCTGAATCTAGGCCATTCTCCTGGTGGACTCTGTCTTGAAGGAAAGCTCCTACCACCCCAGGTTGGAGCGTGAAAGTGATGTAATTCCATTAAGATCCAAGGGAAAGCCCAGATGTCCCACCTTATACTGTGTGTTTCTGCTCATAGCTCCTCTTGCTTTCTCTGTACCATTGGTTTTCTAGAATAATGAGATTCAGGGAGGGTCTGGCCACACCAAATGCACATAAAACATAAAGTGAATGAAAGGATGCTGGCATCCACATGATAGCAACTTCTGCCGCTGTAATGTGATTTATAGTAAATTCTAGAACACTTTTATCGTTGTTTTTATTGCTGCAGGGACAAACCCCACAAACTTGGAGGCCGAACCGATACAACTCCATCACCGTACAGTTCTGTAGGTGAGAATTCTGGCACTGGCCCAAACTGGCGAGAATCAGAAAATTCCTTGCCAGAAGTTTTAGGGAATCATCTGTCTTCTGCTTTTTATTTTTTCCTCTCTTTTTGTATTTAAATGTATTTTTATTGATTTTTTTATTGATTTCAGAGAGGATGGGAGAGAGGGATAGAAACATTAATGATGAAGAGAATCATTGATCAGCTGCCTCTGGCACGCCCCACACTAGGGGATCGAGCCCACAACCCGGGCATGGAATTGAACCCTGACCTTCTGGTTCATAGATTGATGCTCAACCACTGAGCCACGCCGGCAGCACATCTGTCCTCTTGTTTGTTTCTCAGTTTGTAGAGACCATGCGCTTTCTTTGGCCTCAAACTCAGCAAAAGCCGGTAGGGTCCTAACCATACCGCCTTCTCCCTAGTTCAAGGTAGCTGGGGAAGGCTTTTAAGAACCTTTGCCCGGGTTGGGAGTGGAAAAGGCGAAGGGATTAAGCAGTGCAGATGGGTAGTTACAGACCAGTCACAGAGATGCTGATCACAGGAAACATAGTCAACAATATTGTGATAACTGCGCATGGGGCCAGGTGGGTATGGACCAGTCATAGACTGAGCTGTAAAGTCCGTGGTTGTCTAACCACTTTGCCGAACCTCTGAAACTGATTCAGAATATCATTGAATGTCCCTGTGATTGGAAAACACACGAAGAACGAACCCATATGACAAGACGGGCCTCCCTGGATAATCGGAGCTCATCTTCCCGTCTCCTGTCTTATCCTTAATCAACCTGCACAGTTCCATTGGCCTTAAAGGGCTGCCTACTCCTAGTTCCATGGCTTAGGGCAAGGCCATCTTGGAAGCCATGATTCTGCCTTCTACACGTGGGCCCATAAACATGTAAAAGCCACCGGCCCGAATGGGAGAGGATTTCGTTACTTCATCAGCAAGGCATGTGATTAATTTTTTCTAATATATTTTATTGATTTTTTACAAAGAGGAAGGGAGAGGGATAGAAAGTTAGAAACATCGATGAAAGAGAGACATCAATCAGCTGCCTTCTGCACACCCCCTACTGGATATGTGCCCGCAAGCAAGGTACATGCCCTTGACCGGAATCGAACTTGGGACCTTTCAGTCCGCAGGCCAACACTCTATCCATTGAGCCAAACCGGTTTTGGCGATTAATTTCTTGTTGATGCCCCGTACAGTGCTGTAGTTTCAATTGCCGCCACTGCTGCAAAAGCAGAAGGGAAACCAAGTCCATCCCTCACACCGGGTGAGTTTCCTAGCACTCTACAGCTGTGTAAGAGGAATGCCAAACGGATCTACCTTTCTGAAACTCTGCGAAATTAAATACAGCATTGCATACAAATGACTCGGCTCCCAGGAATCATGCATGTAAACCACCCTTATTATAATAATTATTATCAACCTCATTCATTTCCATCTCATTAATTTCAAAGCACGGATCTGCTCCGCTCTCTCCTCCCAACCAGAGGAGCTTTGGATTTTAATTGTCCTCTCTCCTGTGATGGCGAAATCTAATAAAAATGGATTAGACGTGGCTTCTGGCTCGCCCACGACGTGATTGGATCAGGGCAGGCCATCCAGAGGCCAAAGGCGAGGGAAAACCCTTTGGTGGATGCGGACGTGGCGTCAGGTTCACGAGCCAGGGTAGCGGCGTGTCCAGTCTTCCTGCTCCCTGTCCATGCAGGCATGATTCCGGGGTGCGCTTACAGCGCCAGGCTCTGGATCAGATACCGTGTGAGTGAAGACGCTTCGGGAAGGAAAGCGCCATCCCGCTTCCAAGAGAACGAGGAGTGTAGGCTAACCTCCGGGGCCTCATCACGGGGAGCGTTCCTGGGAGCACCTCAAGATTCAGAACTAAACGAGGGAGCGGAAAAAAGGAGGCTGTGCTGATCCCCTCAAAGGCGTTTCTGGAAGCCTGTGCTTTCTGGCTCCCGTGGCCCTCCAGCTCCCTTCACTTCCCTCCTCCCTCTGTCCTCCCAGTGCTGTTTGCCACGCAGATTCTCGGCCTACTTAGGATAAAGGCTTAGCTGCTGCTTAAAGAAAGGAAAGAGAGAAATAGGCCCAAGTAAAGGCGCTTAGAAAAAGAGCACCCTTCTCTCCCACTCTTTCTTCCTCTCTCTCTCTCGCAGCTACAAAAGTCTGAAAGCGAGCAGCCCAAGGCAGCAGTGGTTCAAAAACCCAGGTTCTTTCTAAGCTGGTCGCTCTCCATCCTCAGATTCCCACGCACCCCTGGATTTCTGTGCTCCCTCGGATTTGGTCTTCTGCAGTTCAGGCTGGGTGATAGGAAGCTTTTTACGCTCCAATATTTCGGGGTTCGTGGAAACATGGGTTCCCTAATGTTGTACCACTCGAGGAAAAAAAAAACATGTTTGAATAGTGAAAATTTAGCCTGTGTCCGCAGGTGCTGCACATTTAGGCAGCCCGGTGAATATTAGTATTTTCTACCTTAATATGTGAGCCCCTCAAAGTCCGTCTCCGCCCCTGAAATGACTTGTCCTAATTTCAAGAAACCAGAGAAACAGGCTAATCTCTTGGAATCCCATTTCTGAAGTTCCGTCAGAGAGACCTAAATGGACTACTCTTGATCCCCAACACTGAACCGAGATAAGTGAAATAAGACAAACGCGCTTTCCGCCGTCTGTATCCGAAGCCGGAGAGGGATTCATCGGGAAAAGGTTATCGGCCGGACATGTAATCCGATGGTTGTTTACTACCTATGGATAAAATTTCAATTTTGTGAGGCTCACAGAATGCTGGCATCCAACCAGGGTAATACACCCACAAACAGAAAGCCGCCAGCCAAACACATTTAGCGGCCGCAAACATCATTATCTAAAATACTACCAAACGGAAATTTGAAAGACACATCCACGGGAAAACTCCGTGCACAAGCCCAGTTTACTTTACACTTTACAGGCGTTGGATAGAAGGACTCTTGTTTGTATATTTATTTCATAGAGATGTCAGCGTGGAAAGACTGCTGCTACTATTTTCCGTTGATGGAAAGGCGTTGGAATGAATTCAAATACATTTTATTTTCTATTTAAAAACATAGTACTAGAAGTCGAGGGTTTTAGCGCTGTTAAGATACCACACCTCCAAAGTTTTCAGTCTTTGATTAGATCTGATACTGATTTTTTTTTTTTTCCTAACGCAGCGTGATGCCTAAGACGGCCTTGGGATCAGTCTTTGTAGACACGAATGCTGGATTCTTTTCTAGAATTTTCTTTAACAAGAAAAATGGACATTTTCTTTGCAAAGCTACTGAGGATCTTTGATATGGATGGCCCCAATCATACCTATGACTGTCCTTTTACTCTTCAAATACAGAAAGAGGAAAGCTACATATTTTGAAAAGTTTGGGATATTTCAGGTAGGCATTGGATTTTAAAAAATGCAGAGAAACTAGATGATCCTCAGTTGACAATTCTCTTCCTTGTTTCAGTCTTCCACAGTCTCAACTAATTCCCCGATCGAATGGCAAACCCCGGCCCTTTAGAAATACTGTCTAGATGTACGGCTGTTTTCCCCAGGATCCTCAAAACATCAAGCATAGCGTTCCTCTATTCACACATATCATTTGCTCACACGTGAAAAGCAAGTATTGATCCGCGTGTCTCTTGCTAAATCAGTTTTATAGTCGTGCAATCAAGGGTCCGTGAAAGTCTCTCCTTCAGACCAGCAGACACATTAGACCTGAAATACGTTTCCTTCTCAACAATCGGCTCTCCTCTCCAAACTGGCACCGCTCCTCCTTTGGAGAGATTAAAATGTTCCCTTCTGCTCGACACACGGCCTGTCTCTGAACCCCCGAATACACACCCAGAGAATAGCCAGGCTTGGCAGGAAAACAGAAGCGTTTGCTGCCCGCTCTCAGTATTTCTCAGCCTTCGCCGTGCTGAGCAGAGTGGAGGTGCCTGCGTGTGCTTGTGGGCCTGCGTGTTCCTAAAGCGCTGAGCTCAGGGGCCCCCCGCCGGGGAGGGCTGGGAGGCATCGCCCGGAGGCCTGCTTATGTAAGCCCGCAGACAGGGCATCCTCCCGACGCCCCGTGCCACTGTGCATATGGGGTGCTTAGTCACTCTTATGTAACCGGCGAGCCCGGCGCTGGAGAGTGCTGAGGGCATAATAAATTGTCTTCAAGAACCTGACGTGGGAGCCGGTGTCCCGGCTTGAAAAACTGCAGGTTTTCCAAACAAGTCAGGCAGCTTTGCTGGAGTGCCAGGCGACGTCTGGGGTGGCCTCTAGGGGTAACATTCTTCAATGTCTCCGATGTCCACGAGGGTCCTCAAAACCACAGGTGTTTTGCTCCCCGCTCTTTCCCCTGCCAAGGAAGCATCCATTGACTGGAAGAATCAAATAAAACCGTGGACGATTGCATGGGGTCTTTCTATGTACCTGCGATAACCCTCCTCATAAGTAATTTATTTTGCTTTTTTTAAAAAAAATACATTTTTATTGTTGATAGTATTACAGATTCTCCCATTTTCTCCCTCTCTTTCCCCCTCTCTTCTCCTTCCACACCCCCAGATCTTCACCACCCGATTGTCCAAGCCCATAGGTAAGATATAAGTAGATGAGTTCTTTGGGTCACCTCTCCTCAGCCCCCCAACTCCACACCGAGGTTTGGCAGCCTGTTCCCTGCCTCCCTGCTTTGTGCCTCATTTTGTTGGTTGGTTCCTTTTGTTCATCAGATTGCACACTTTCCCTTTCATGCCCCTTCTCCGCATTTACCACAGGAGTTTACGCAAATTATAACAAAAGTAGAGGTTTGGCCAAAACCAGTTTGGCTCAGTGGAGAGAGCGTTGGTCTGCGGACTGAAAGGTCCCAGGTTCGATTCAAGTCAAAGGCATGTACCTTGGTTGCGGGCACATCCCCAATAGGAGGTGTGCAGGAAGCAGCTGATCAATGATTCTCTCTCATGGATGTTTCTAGCTCTCTGTCCCTCTCCCTTTCTCTCTGTGAAAAATCAGTAAAATATATTTAGAAAAAAAGAAAAAAGCAGAGGCTGGACCTGTAGGCTTTCCTCTCTAACATTCCATGTGCTGGCATTTATGTCAGCGGCGAGGTGTGGACAGGGAGGGGACCAGGGATGAGGGTAACCTGAGAATTAAACGCCGGAGCTGATTCAGATGCTACTTGACTTCCAGGCCAGCTAGAAAACGGACCTTCTCACCTTTTGTTATTGTCATTCTTATCATTGTCCTAATTCTTCTCTCTCTCTCTCTTTTTTTCTCTGCTCTCTCATCTTGAGCTGACATTGCCAAATAATAGAACCACTGATGGGCGCAACAAAAAACGCGATGCCTCTAACCCTCTAACACTAAGAAGGTTCCACATGCTCTGGAGCCGGTGGGAAACCTGGAAAGTCTAATCTAACAGCATTGCATGTTTGGCCGATGCCTCCAGGACACAATGGATATTACTCAACAAGCCCAGGCAGACGCGAATGGATGCTCTCACCCTCACAGCACCGGGGAGGAGGCTGCTGGTGCTGATGTGGCAGCTGGCAATCCCAGGGGCTGTGTGCCTCCAGCAGCCCACGGAGAAGGCCCCTCACCAGGACATGTGACCCAGAAGGACTGTCATCTTCTTATGTCCCATTGAAGACACCATTTAAAACCCGAGAAGTTCCAGATTCCCTGACTGCAGAGACAAGACAGTGAAGGGTTTTTGTCACCCCGTGAGTTCACGCGAGGCCAAAGGGAGCATCTTGCCATATGTTTGGTTTCTTCTTCTGTGAAATCGCTAGTCTAGGGCAGACCATGGATTTATTATTTTCATGGAATGTATTATTCTTATTATTTTATTTTTTAGTTAAGCTCCTAAGCTCCAACTTCCTGGTTTTGTGCTGTAAGTTCTACCCGCAAGACTTATCTCTGCCTCTCTTGCTGCAGAGCTATTTAAGTGAGTTATACTGAGCCGGTATTTTCTGCAATCGGGGAGCTGACGATGCAGCCCTTTGCCGCCACTGTCTCAGTGAAATTTCAGCCCCCGGAAAGAACCGGGGGACTCGGGTTCATGGGCAGGTAGAAGTCTCACAAATCTCTATCTTTCTGCTGTGCGCCCTGCATTGCAATAAATCCCAGCTCAGAATTTACAGTGTCCTCAGACGAGCGCAGACAGGGAGCCAGCGTGATCTCGGCCATTTCTCCAAGCTTATACAATATATCCACACCCTTAATTCTGACGGGAAGAAAGAGGTGTTTTGCGTTCTTCCGAGGGCGCTGTTGGGAAAACAGTTTTTTGTAAGAGTGTTTCGGGGTGCCCCAGATCGCATAAGGCTGCTGCACACACAAGGTGTTCTTGCGGATGCTTGGAAAGCATTTAAGAAATCTCTCTCCACTTTGCTGTTCTAGGTGTCCCGGGTGACATCTGTGACAATCATGAAAAGGGAAACTTGTCCCCTTGGCTTTGTCTGTCATTCTTGGCTTTCTCCCCCTGCTCTGCCCATTATGCTGATCATCACCGAATGTTTTAAAGGGCACCCGCTTACTTGAAATCGGCTCTACTTTTAAGCATTGCACTCCCTGATAGCAAGGTCTCTGCCCTTATAATGTTGGGATCAGTAATCTACACTAATCTACACCAATAAGAATAAGATGCAAATTGACTGTACCTTTGTGAGGCCTACCACCCAATCAGGAGTGAGCATG
>PVJN01037750.1:0-20729 GCA_004026805.1 Lasiurus borealis | reverse complement strand
AGAGAGAGAGAGAGAGAGAGAGAGAGAGAGAGAGAGAGAGAGAGAGAGAGAGAGAGAGAAGAGAGAGGGCACTTCCCTGGGGCCCGGCCTCCAGGCTGGCGGGGCTGCCTGATGCCTGTGCCCAGTGGGAGCTGCAGGCGGTGAGATCCCGGCCTCGGCCCACCAGGTCTGTGCCACAATCTGGCAGGCTGTTCCACATCCAGTGCAGGCCCCATTTTTAATCAGCCTCTTTCACCCGCACAAGCCAAGAAAAAGCTGTAAAGTCAGGAGGAACGCTGGCATCTGTTCTGCGCCTCAGAACAGAGCAGATATTGTCCCGCTTTCCAGTTCTCTGCGGCCCTCATTCTTGTTGACCACACAAATGGTTCCAATCAGTTTCCAGAGGCTCTCCATGGTGTTTAAGATGTTTGCTCGCTGCATTCTCGGGTCAATTACCCTCCAACCTTGAGCGTCACCATCCCACCCACCCTCTCTGGTCGACACATAAGGGAAGATGAGGCGTAAATTGGATGTGTGCGCGCATGCGCCCACCCGCTGGCCTGCTCCTACCCTTGATAGAGTTTAATTTTCCATGAGCTGAATGCCCCACTGAGCAGCCACCACCCCTGCCCAAGGGGACGCCCAGGGAAAGGCTGTGAGGGCTCTGGATTATGTGTGGAATGTTGGCTCCGATGGTCCTCTCCTTGGAATTTGGGAGAGAAGGTTCGGGGACTCAGGTGATCCTTACTTGTTAATGGGCCACACCTACCTTTCTCTGGTGTCCCCAGGAGTTTGGACAAATCCTGCATCATTCACCCTCTGCAAAGGACACAGGGCCCCAAAGACATCAGGGAGTGAGGATTTTTCCTTCTTTATCAGAGAGCATCACATCTAAGGCCTTTTTCTTTCTTTCTTCCTTCCTTCCTTTCTTTCTTTCTTTCTTTCTTTCTTTCTTTCTTTCTTTCTTTTTTCTTTCTTTCCTTCCTTCCTTCCTTCCTTCCTTCCTTCCTTCCTTCCTCCCTCCCTCCCTCCCTTCTTTCCTTCCTCCCTCCCTCCCTTCTTTCCTTCCTTCCTTCCTTTTTTTCTTTAAACATATTTTTATTGATTTTTTACAGAGTGGAAGGAAGAGGGATAGAAAACTGGAAACATCAATGAGAGAGACACATTGATCAGCTGCCTCTTGCTCATCTCCTACTGGGGATGTGCCCGCAACCAAGGTACATGCCCTTGACGGGAACTGAACTTGGGCAAACGCTCAGGCAAACGCTGTATCCACTGAGTCAAACCAGTTAGGGCCACATCTAAGGCCTTTAATGCAAAGTCCCAGTGAGCAGATTAACAAGGCAGAAAGGACGAGGGCCTCATTGCTACCTAACGCAGTCAGATTAATTGACACAGCAGCAACCTGGACCAGGCGATCAAGTCCTACAGCGGAGGACTGACCTCTGACCCCCATGCCCACAGGAAGAGCAAGGGCACAGCCATGCTCAGTGACCCTCCCTGGATCTGAGACTTAAAGTCTGCTTTGTTCTTGTTGAGCTAGGAAATCAACCAAGGGACCCTCTCATGGTGGGACAAACATGCAGCGACATGCTGGATGCTGGCTGGTTGCCAGGGGTGGTGTTAGAGAGCTCCATGGTCCTGTCTTATTCTAGTCTTTAAGTTCCCTTTTCTGGGAAAGAATGCAAAACTGATTCCCCACAGTGAGTTCAGCCAAGAGGGTAACTGGGGGATCTGAGAGGGGCCGGCAGTTTCCATCCCTCCCTCCATCCCTCCATCCGTCTTCATCCTCAGCCCCACGGCTCTGACCTGGAGAATGAGGCTTCCCAATGTAGCTCTGAAGTTATCTAGCGAATGTGTCACAGCCCCCAGTCTTGAGATTGTATCTCTGAGGGGAGAAAGATAAAGAAACTCCACTGTTCCTATCACAAGGGTCAGGAGTCACTTTTTCTTTAACATTATCGGTCTCCCCACTTAGCACCCTCCTCCTCTTCACCACCATCCCGACCATATAGGAGGACGGGTCACAGGTCCTGTGTGCCAAGGGCGGAACTGTGACAAGGAGGCTGAAGTCCCAGCTCATCTCGACATAGGGTTGTGTGACAGCCAGACTGCCGTGCCCTCGCTTGCCCATAGCAGCAGGCAGGTAGCAAAGGACTGGCATCAGGGGTATAGGAAATGCGGGGTGGTAAGACTACGGCAGACTGCCTGATCAGATCCAAACTTTTACACAACAAGGTGATGGCCAAACAACTGGTCACAGGAAGTGAAACCAGCCTGAGTCTCAGTTTACCCACTGGCCGGGAGAGCGATTTTCCCCAGGTTCGGCCAGTTCCCTGATCCAGGGCAAGGAGACACGGAGGCCATGTGTCAGGAAAGGGGGGGCCACTGGCTGCGGGGGGACCGTTGCAGATTTTGGGATCAGACAGGCCTGGGTTTGAGCCCCAGCTTGCAATGTTGGCATGTCAGCACCTTCTCTGAGCTGCAGCCCCTCCTCTGGAAAACGGCAGCCACATTGGCTACCGCCTCAGCTCACGTGGCCGTCCTGAGGGTGCGGGCTACAGCTTTGGAGCACACAGTTCCGTGCCCTGCTTGGCGGAAGTGCTCAGGGATGGCTTGTTGTTACTTTACCTGGTTTCAGAGGATTAGCGGCTAAGACCAACTGAAGTCTTTTCACCCTTTCTCCTCCTACCGCACACACAGTGACACACGCTGAACACACTCACTCTTTCTCCTCCTTCAATACCTCACTCACGTACACACTCATGCACATGCTCTCGTACACTCACACACACTCACACACATACATGCACAGGCACACACACATATATACATAGGCACACATCACTTTCAATCCTGCACCTCCTGTCATCTGCCCAGGACCGCTGTGCCGTGCGTTCCTGGGGAAATCATTTCCTCCCTCCTCTTATTCATACAATACTGCACACACACTGACACACATGGAACACACTTATCTCTTTCTCTTCCTTCAACACACACAATCAGACACATATTCACACACTTAAATAGACACACACACACACACACACACACACACACACACACACACACCCCTCTTTCTCCTCCAGAAAATGGCTCATGATATCAGTGCAGAAGAATGAATTCAACCCAGTGGCTCTTGGGGGCCAAACTTTGACCTAAGGATTTGCTGGCCCTAGGCCGGGCCTTTCTGAGTAGCAGACCCACCCAGCATACCTTGCCTCAGGCCACCCAGTCTCTCCCTCCCCTGCAGGAAGCTGTGGGTGGGCTCCCTCCCATTGGGCTGCCCACACCAGGCAGCTCCTCCCCTTCGCTGTTAACCCTTTCTGTGACGGCAGAACCAAGGAAGGAGTGTCCTCTCTCATCCAAGGCTGCCATGGATCCCAGCCTCGCTCTTGGGGGCTTGGTCAGAAGCCCAGTGTCCCCGCTCTGAATGGGTCTCCTGTGAGTACTGTAGGCTTGCTTGGTGCATTGGAAGCCCTCAATACATACTAGGTGAATAGATGTTTCCCCCCAATAAACAGGCTTGTCCACGCCTGGACTGCTCAGTGTGATGGGCATGCCATGGGCATCTGTTGTCTTTGCCAACTCTGCATCCTTCACCCTTTTGTTTTCCTTCAGGGAATCACCTTCCCTCCACCTCCAGCACACCTGGTTCCCTGGTTGGGGAAAGAGAACCCTCGCACCTATCTGAGCTCAGGAATGATTTGGAGATGTCTTGTAACCCAAAACAAGTCCAGTGAGAGCCCTCTATGAGGGTCTGCTGCTGAAATGTGGTAGACGAGACCCCCCCTTTGTCCTGGGGGCACCAGGCTATGAGGACTGGAAGGTGGGGCTGCACAAAGCGCCTGCCATTCCAGCAGGAGAACCTACCCCAGGTAAAAAAGCACAGAGGAAAAGGCAGGGGGAGGGAGAGCAGGCCCTGGCACAGCTGAGCCTCTTGGTCCATACTCTGTTAGGAGAAGCAATTTACTAGTAACTCCCTGATCGGAGTGAGCCAGCTTTTGTTGTCTATGACCTGAAGAATCTGAATGAGTACAGGCCAAAGGTTGAGAAATGCTTACAAATCCACTTGAAAGTGCTTAGAAAATGTGACTTCACACCAAAAGTTTAGAAAGAAGGCAACAATAGTCACAATAGCTGGAATTCACTGAGGGCTTTGTCTTAGGCTAGAAATTACACACAGGTGTGTGTGTGTGTGTGTGTGTGTGTGTGTGTGTGTGTGTTTAAAGTATTACACAAATGTGAGTAATTTATTTATTTAAAATAAAACATTCAATTACAGTTGACATTCCATGATATTAGTTTCAGGTGTACAAAATAGTAGTCAGACAATCATACATTTAACCAAGAGATCCTCCTGACATTTCTGGTAACCACCATCACAGATGGTTATTACAATATTATTGACCATATTCTCTATGCTGTATTTTACATCCCCAGGACTATTTTGTAATTGTCAATTTTATTTTTTAATACCTTCACCTTTTCCAGCTGTCTTTCCAGCTCCTCCCATTTGGAAACCCTCGGTTTGTTTTCTGTATCTATGAGTTTGTTTCTGTTTTGATTGCTTCTTTTGCTTTTTAGATTCCACATCTAAGTGAGATAATTTTGTGTTTCTCCATCTGTCTTATTTAGCTTAACATAATACCCTCTAGATTCACCCACACTGTTCAAAATTGTAAGGTTTCATTCTTTTTTTAACTGCTGAGTAATATTCCATGGGATGTATGTACCATAGCTTCTTTATCCAGTTGTCTATTGATGGGCACGGGGGTTGCTTCCATATCTTGGCTATTGTACACACAGGGATGTGTATGCTACAATGAACACAGGGATGTATATATATTTTTTCCAATTAGTGTTTTGGATTTCTTTGGATAAATGCCCAGAAGTGGGATTGCTGGGTCATATGGTAGTTTTACTTTGATTTTTTTGAGGAACCTCCTTATTGTTTTCCATAGTAGCTGCACCAATTTGCAATTCCATCCATGGTAGTTTTATTTTGAATTTTTTGAGGAACCTCCTTACTGTTTTCCATAGTAGCTGCACCAATTTGCAATTCCATCCACAGTGCACCAGAGTGAACTTTTCTCCACATAGCTGCCAACACTTACTGTTTGTTGATTTATTGATGATAGCAGTTTTCACTAAGGTGATATCTAATTGTGGTTTTAATTTGCATTTCTCTGATGGCTGGGAGGTTGAGCATCCTTTCAGATGTCTATTGGCCATCTGTATGTCCTCTTTGGAGAAGTGTCTATTCAGGTCCTCTGCCCATTTTTTAATTGTATTGTATTTTGTTTTTGGTGTTAAGTTGTATGAGTTCTTTATTTTACATATTGATTCCTAATCAGAGTATCATGGCAAATATATTTTCTCATTCAGTATGTTGTCTTCCCATTTTGTTGATGGCTTCCTTTGCTTAGACAGGATTTTAAATATTTTGCCTGAATAAGTCATTAAAACCACCCTGTGCTGTGTACACTATTCATCTATCTATCTATCTATCTATCTATCTATCATCATTGCTATGAGCAGAATGTTTGTATTACACCTGATTCATATGTTGAAGTCCTACCCCCATTTGGTGGTATCATGAGTTGGGAAGTAGTTAGGTTTAGATGAGATCCTGGGAGTGGAGTCCTCAGGACAGGACTTACAAGAAGAGGAGGAGAGACCAGCACTCACTCTTTCTGCACCAAGGGAGGACACAGCAAGAACATAGCCATCACCTGGCCTGTGTGACTCAGTAGTTGGGTACCGACCCATGATCCAGGAGTTCACAGGTTGTAGGCTCCTTCTCCAGTGGTGGCGGGGGGTTGGGAGGATGCGTGCAGGAGGCAGCGAACCAGTTATTTTCCCATTATTAATGTTTCCATCTCCCTTTCCCTTTCTCTCTGAAATCAATAAAAATGTATTTTAAAAAAGAAGGCAGCCATCTGCAACCCATGAAGAGGACTATCACCAAGAGCATGATCATGCTGGCACTTTGATCTTGGATTTTCCAACCCCTGGAACCGTGAAGAATAAGTGTCTGTTTTTATGCCACCCAGTGTATGATGTTTTGTTATTGCCACCCAAACTGGGTAAGATAGTTACCACCAGCAGCTGCTGCAGCATCACCATTACCATTATCATTGCCATCATCACCTTCACCATCACTATCATCATCAGCATCATCAGCATTTCCATGACTCAAGCTTTGCATATTTTCACAAGCACACGTTGTGTTTCAACCCTCTGCTCCCTTGCTCTAGAGACCCTTTTAGCCTGATCACCTCAAGTGGGAGTGGCTACAGACTGGCACCCTGAGGTTATGCCGTTCACATTCATGTGTTAGGTTAATACCTGCGTCCCTTGGACAAGTGCTTTAGCCTCCCCAGGCCCTGGTGTCACATCATGAATGTCTAGTGGACATGATAACAGGATTCTAGGCTCAGTGAAGACACTACTTTGTGATTATGAAGTCATGTGTGCAGAGCTGTGCTTTTCCTTGTTTCTCCTGGGGTCCCCTTTCCACTGAGCGCAGGAAGACACAATCTGTTTGTTCCAAGGACTCCGTCATATCGGGTTTAAGACTGTCCTGTTGGAGAGCCAGAGCCCTGTGCATCCAATACTCCTTTCTTTATAACCAGGGGCATCTAAGTTCCTGCCGGGGCTTACGCAGCTTTCTAATATAAGGGGTGGCCCCGGCCTGTGTTGTTCTCTGTCCTCGCTGATGTGCCCTAATGTAACTGTTGAGGTGACATTCACATAGTCATTTTAAAAGACCCTCACAATGTTGTGCAACCATTGCCTTGATCGAATTCCAGAACATTTCGTCTCTCCCCTGTACCCCTTACGTAGTCACTCCCTGTTCTCTCCTCTCCCAGGCTCTGGCCATCACTAGTCTGCTGTCTGTCTCTGGATTACCTATTCTGGACATGGAATGGAGATGGACTTTGTGGTTATTTGTGACAGGTTTCTGTCACTTGGCATGTTTTTGAGACTTGTCCACACGGTAGCACGTGTCAGGGCTTTGTTCCTTTTGATGACTGACTAATACTCCATCATGTGGACAAACCACACTTTATGTGTACGTTCTTCTGCTAATGGACATTTGGGCAGTTGCCGCTCTTTAGCTGCTGTGAACACAGCTGAGGAACATTCATGTACGTGACTCTGTTTCCATCTTGGGGGTATATACCTAAGAGTGAAGTGCTGGTTACATGGCACTTCTATGTTTAACTTTAAAAAAAAATTTCTTTATTGATTAAGGTATTACATATGTGTTCTTAACCCCCGCTACCTCCCCCATTCCCATCACACATGCCCTCACCCCCCTGTTGTCTGTGTCCAATGGCTAGGCTTCTATGCATGCATACAAGTCTTTGGTTGATCTCTTCTCCTTACCCCCGTCCTTCCCTACCTTTCCTCTGAGGTTTGACAGTCTGATGGATGTTTCTCTGTCTCTAGATCTAGTTTTGTTCATCAGCAGATGAGTGGATTAAAAAACATATGCAATGGAATACTATGCATAAGTTTACCTTTTGAAGAGCTGGCAAACTATTTCACAGTGACTGAGTTACTTTACATTCTCACAAGAAATGTGCAAGGGTACCAGTCTCTCCATGTCCACTGAGATCCTTTTGCATGTTTTATTTTGTAATCATTTTAAACCCATACATCTGTTCTCAGCTGGTGGCCATAAGCCTTGCGGGGTCCTCAGGCTGCGGAGTTCAGGGGTATAGGTCGTGCACTGCACAATTTCAGACGCCATTCACAAAATAGTCATTGTAGATGTGTACATTTATTATGCCAATTTAGCAGCAAATGGCAGCTAAGTGTCTTGGAGAAGGGGTGTCTTTTTCACATTTGCACAGGGTGCCACTGGGGCTGGCTGTGGTGCTGTGCAGGAGGTTCTCTAGATCCCCAGGCCCACCTCCCATTTCCCCCCTCCTGCTCCAGCTGGCTCAGGACCACACCTTTAGCCACCATCCATCTTGCTGTTCTAATAATTCCATAATGGCGGCTCTCACAGCACATTTCCCTCACATCCTCCTTTCCCCCACACTTTTGTCCCAGCACTTGGTTCAGAGCTCTGACTAAACTGTAGGAGAGGTTCCATCACCATTGCATTTGCTTAAAGAAAAATGCTTTTCAAACCTCATTATCTCTCTAATTCCCTTCAGGGCCTGCAAGGGGGAGAGCCAGACTGTGCATCCCTGGGAACCTGCACATTCTTGGGCACGATCTAACTGGACCACCTCAGCAACCCTGTGAGCCAAAAGGGATTTCTATGCCCACTATGCAGACCAGGCAATGAGGCTCAAAACATTAAATGGGCCGTAGTGCGTTTGGCACAGTGGATAGAGTGTAGGCCCGCAGGCTGAAGGATCCCAGGTTTGATTCCAATCAAGGGCACGCATATACCTCAGTTGAAGACTCAATATCTGGCCCTGTTGGGGTATGTGCTAGAGGCAACCAATCAATGTGTCTCTCTCACATCAATATTTCTCTTTCTCTGCACCTCTCTTCCTCCCTTCCGCTCTGTCTACAAATCAATGGAAAATGTCCTGGGGTGAGGATTAACAAAAAGAAAGAGTGAAATGGCTTGCTCAGAGCATCCCAGTGAGGAATACTGATCCTAAATAAAATCCATTGAATGTGTACTGTGTGCCAGGTGCTTTTGTAAGGACTGGCTCCCACATATTCCTATGCAGTATCACCCCCATTTTACTGATAAGAAGGTTGAGGCGCTGAGAGGGTGGGTGGGGGGCTTGCAGTCTACTGCTGCAAAATGCAGATCCTGCCCTCCTAAACTGAATGTCGGTTAATGGGTCCCTCTTGGGAGGGTGTGGTGGGGAGACACCATGGAGAAGTTCGGTTTCATTTTAGAATATATTTATTTATCCATTTATTTAATTAATCCTCACCCAAGGATATGTTTTATTGATTTTTTAGAGAGAGATGAAGGAAGAGAGAAACATTAATGTGAAAGAGAAACATCAATCTGTTTCCTCCCGTATCACCCCAATCTGTTGCCTCCTATACGTACCCGAAACCTAGCTATGTGCTCTGACTGGGAAAAGAACCCACAAACTTTTGGTGGATGGGATGCACTCCAACCAGCTGAGCCACCCAGCCAGGTTTTACGCGTAGTGTCTAAATATGATTTAAACTCGAGCGGGCCCCGGCCAGGTTCCTGCAATGAGAGAACATTGGACATTGATCTTGAATGTTTGATGAAGGGAAGATGTATCTGGTCTGGCTAATAAATGGGGACTCTTATTGGTTTTAAAATTTTGCAGCAATATCATACTTTTGGATTTCCTAGTAAGGTTGTACTCTGGAAAGTTGGCAAAATGCAGCATTATGTCTGAATCTTACGATGTGAGGCTTTTTATATCAAACGCCTGCTCTTGTTTCCCAAGACGGGGTGCCCCTGGTGCAGAGTGCTTGCTGACCCAGGCTCTCCCACGACCTTTGGCTCAACCCTGAAAGTGGGATGAGTCGCTCATCCCACCAAACGCAACAAGCATGTGAGGGGCTTTGGGCACTGGTGTGCAGAGTGGAGCTGAGGTGACTAGGTCCCGCCTTCTGGGTGCTTACACTCTTGTCTGGGAGAGGAGAGTCAGGAAGGGGACGGAGACAGTCTGGGTGGCTGCAAAGACCTGGTGGAAGTCACCAGGACATTGTGATGCAAAGTGATGGAGTCAACATTCACTTTGCCACTGGCATTTGCAAGGAAACTTGCATGACGGGAAGGGCTCAGACATAAGGAGAGCCTGGGAACAGACTCCCAGGGAGGGAACAGAATGTGCAAAACACTGTGCTGTGCCTTGCTATCCTTGTTTTACAGATGAGGAAACCGAGTCTCAGAGAGGTAAGGCTATCAGATGCCAAATCTGGGGCCTTCTACCCAGCATTGGGCTGCCTTGAACCACAAGTTCGAAGGTCCGGATGCAACCCTCGTGAGAACTTGGCCCAGGGGGTCCAGCCTGAGTGTAGACCTTTCCTCAGAGGGCACCAGCACAGGGAAGGGACTGCTCAGAGCCAGCGTCCCTCCTCACAGACAGCCACTGAGGATGTTTGTACCGTGTCATCTCACAGCATGAAACTGCATTGTCCCAGGACCTGGGGACACTCTTCCACACAAGGATGGAGGAACCTTCCAGCTGGACTGCACTTACTTTTTCTGACCATTTGAGCGGTGTTTCCTGGGATGGCGCCGCTCCCCGTGTTGTTCGGCCAAGCACAGGGCTGGTTGGATATTTTGGGCTCGCCATGGTGGGAGGGGCTCCTGCATTTAGGGCCCAGGACCTAGGAGGCAGAATGGCCTGCAGTACGGGTGGCAGCTCTGCGTGGCCGAGGACCATCCCACCCACGATGGCCGGGGCCCAAGGGGAAGGAGCGGGTTGGGGGTTTTACCCGCAGCACGGCCTCCGTGGCCCAGGTTTGCTGCAGCCCGGGAGGCTCGGAGCCCGCCCCGCCACGGGGTTTAACAGCGCCCCGGCTGAGCGCTCCCATCTCGGGAGGGAAACAACCATGAGGCCTCTGGTGGGGCTCAGGTTTCCCCTTTCTGGGAGAACCTCTCCCTCACCGGCCCGCTGGCTTTCTCCTCCAGGCTGTTAAGATTCCTCAGGGTGTATAATTATTACCTCATTCCAGGTTCAGGACTAAATTGGCTGAGCGGGAGAATTATGGTTATGCAATTTCTAGCCAACGTGAATTTCCTCCATTTTGCACCGGGAGGCTCTCTCCCCTGCTGTGAACACCAACTGAGGCAGGGTCCGGGTCAGGGTCAGACTGGGGTCAGAGTCACATGGTCTGGCGACATGTCATTAGCACCGGGCCTCGAGCTGGCGGCCACAGAGCTCTGACACTGACCACTCCTTCCTACCTTAAATTTTTTTCCAATGGACATACACCACAATCGACTTGGTTTGTTGTGCGGCTCTCTGAATGCTAACACCGCTCCAGAATCTCGACATGTGATCCCTGTGCAGTCACACTCTCCGCTGGAGCCCCGATCAGTCCCCAGGCTGCCCGTTGGGTCGCCCAGAACGCCGGGTCAGGGAACCGCAGAGTGAGCAACCTCGAGAGCTTAGCCAGGGGTTTTGCTCCGCTAACGGGCTCACCTCCCCCTGGAGGCTCGGTTAGACCCTTCGTCCCGTCGAGAGGGCCCTCAGGGAGGGCAGGCTCTTCCTGGGCACCCCACTCCTGTCTTAGCCTCACAGATGGAGGTTCACGTTGCCTGCCCTTGCCCGCTGTGAGGGGGCTGGGTGGAGGCCAGCCTAGGCACCCACGGTGCTCTGTGAGGTCATGGGGGAACTGAGACCACGGGGGGTGGGGAGCAGGCTCGGTGTGGTGGAGCCCCGCCTCCTGGACCCACCTGCTGGGCCTTAGGTCAGGGCTGGCTGCTGAAGCATCTCCCGGAATCATGCTCTCAGGCCCACGCCCGGCACCTGCTGAGCTCGGGAGGGGACGAGGAGTGTGCAGGTCCTCCGCCTGCCCACACCCAGCTCCCACGGTGCGGGTCAGGTCTCGGTGCTGGGAGGGGAGCAGGGGGACGAGGGAGGTCCTGGCAGTCTTCAAGCACCCCGCCACCAAGCTGCATTCCAGGATGTGGGCGATGTTCTCATCAGCAGGAGAGGTGGCAAGAGGAGGTTTTAGTGGGAACAGAGTTCAGGACTCGGAGCTATCCCCCAACAGCAACACTGGGGAACCCAGCCCTGGAGAGGGGTGGTGGGAAGGGGCCGTTACACGCTGACTTCATCCAAAGCTCCTCTGGCTCCCCCAGCATCAGCCGCGGGATCTCAGCAAACCACACGTCATTCTGCAGCTCCTTTTTCCATTCTGTGAAGTGGACCGTCGAACGTGGTTGAGAAAGAAGCACAGAAAGGAAAAGCGTGTCTGTTAAACAGGCTCAGTCAGGAGCCTTCAAGCGCACGGTCAGTGACTGGCTCCTTTGCCCGCTTCGGTTTCCTCACGGCCATTCAGGTGGCCGGTGGAGCGTCCTGATCGCTGGGGCTGTGTGCGTGCGAACAATAAGCCGGGACATCGGACGCCCTCCACCAAGTCTCACGAAACCCACCAGCTCTGAGGGAGTAGTTGGAAGAGGGGCCTGGCTGTTTTTCCTGATTTTAGATATTTCAACGCTCACACCCCTACCCCTACTGGTTGCCTTTTCTCTGAGATGCACTTGAGGTTCAGCCGTGAGGTCACAGGAGGGTCCCCCCACAAGGACTCTGGCTGTTCTGTGCCCGTGCTTCCCCTCTGCTTCTGTGGCTGCCTTGACGCCAGGCTGCACTCTGGGGTGCAGGTCTGATAATACAATCTCAGAAATACTGAGATTCTCAGAAATACCGAGCCGGGTTCCTGGGGCTCATGGGAGGGAACAGAATGTGCGGATCGGGAGCTCACGATCCCTGTGTGGGAAGAACACATTTGCAAGCAGCAGAATCCATCGCACGCTATGGGAGGAAGCAGTGGGGACAAGCCTAGAAAATGTGGGGAGGTCGACCCGGGTTTAAATCCTGGTTTTGCAGTTATTAGCCGTACAACCTTGAGCAGGTTACTTAACCTCTCTGGGTCTGTTGCCTCATCTGTAAAATACAGATAGAAATCATCTTCTCAAATGCAAATTCATGCCACAGGGAGGTGCGGGCATTTCTCACCTTTGGGTTGATCAAGATCCAGGAGTTGGATAACTCGCAGTCTTGGTGGTGAGATGCGGACGCTGCCGGTGAGAGTATGCTGAGACCATCTGTAAAGAAAGTACTTTGGAAATACCTATCGGAATGTAAATACACATATCCATTAACCCAGCGATTCCAGTTCTATAAATTTATATATTAAAATTACACTCAGACACAGATATCAATTTCAGCATTGCTTTTTAATAGTTCTAAAGGAAACTTCATACATTTCTATCAGTAGAACACGCATTAAGTAAGATGGCGTAGTCACACCGTGGAGCAGTCAGTCCGTGGCTGTCCACCAGAACGAGGCAGAAATCTGTGTGCTGACGTGAGGCAAGACCCTTTCAGCCGCTATGGGCTCCCGCAGGCCCTCTCACCTCCCATTTCGATGCACGGTCCCTGGCTCACCCATCATACCCCATACGACCCTGTGCCCTTCTTTGTCCTGCCCCAGAGATTTGTCCGTGGCTGCGGCCAGGACGAGTGGGGAGATGAACTCCCGGGAGCTGGCCCTCTGCTGGAAGGAGATGGGAGTCAGTCCCTGCTTCCCAGCATGCGGAGGAGAATTCAAGTCAAACCCAGAAAGTTCTGCAGAAGCTCCAGCAGGGCTGAGTCCCAGCTGCCTGCGGGGACCATCAGGTCAGGTCAGATCAGGTCAGGGAATGGTTCGAGCAGGAGCCCAGCACAGATTCACCAAAGTGAGCACGTTGGCCGTGAACTGGTGTCCAGTGCCTCCGTCTTTATGGTTATTTTCTATTTATGGCAAGGGATGCGGGTCTTTTGTTGTTAGCAACACAAAACTTCCTTTTAAGCTATACTTCCTGCAGCTTAAAAAGTTAGGAGTGGAGCCCGTCAGGAGGGGCACTGAGGACAGGATTCCTTTGAGAGGAAATGCCCAGAACAGGCACCATGCCCCCGACAGAAAGCAGATGTTGCTGGCGGGGCCGGGGGCGGGGCAGGCACAGAGGATGCTCTGGGCCTGCGCTTTCCTTGTGGGGCCATGAAAGAATCGAAACGTGACGGTTGCACAACCTCACGGATATATTTAATGCCACCGCATTGTGCCTTTTACACCAGCTGAAATGGTCCGTTTTATGTGAGGGGTATTTTACAACAATAAAAACAGCAAAGGAGGGGGTGGGCTTCAGGATTTAAGGAAATAACGGTGCAGCTGGTGCTCGCGGGTCAGTGCGTGGCCGTGGGGTGAGCGATGGGCTGAGGCTGGGCGGCCCTGGGCGGGCCACCTCGGGAGGGAGGCTGTGTCCCCGGTGCCCGGCCGTGCCAGCCCTGGCGGTGGTTTCTGACTGGACTCCCTTTGATCTCCTCGCACAGGCTCTGGATGTTGTTCCAACGTGGCAGCCCTGAGCGGGGAGCCCTCGCTGTGAAGCCCGGTCTTGAATGTTGGCCCTGCTTGCAAGCCAAGTGAAGGTCAAAGGAAACAGGATTTATTTCCAGGGAGAAGCCAAAACTATGTTTGCTGTAACATCAGGCATCAAATGATGATGTGGTCCCCCCGCCGTGGAAAAATACTTCCATCTAGTTTCTTCTATTAATAACGGCGGTCAGGCCGTAAAAATTAATGTGTCAACGGCCGCGGAGCCGAGCTATCTCAGAGGCCTTTGATGGCTCGCATCGCGGCTGCTGGCCCTCAAAAATGTTTTCACTCCATATTTTCCCTTGATGGGCTTGCAGGAAGGTAATTAAATTATTAAAACTTTAATTGCCTTCCTGTATATAATTATCGCCTGTTAAAGGACACTTTATTCACAGGCTGAAAAGCCCTATTTTTTTTTTTTCCTCACTTTTTTTCTCTCCAGAAATGACCTTGCTATGTGTGTTCTGAACCATTAATAGGTTGTGGGATTTTTTTTTTTTCCTTCTGTCTGTAATATTGGTCAGTTTGAAATGGTGCTTTTCGACTTTGAGGATGAAGATGACTTGGCCTTCTCAGTTCATGGCTCACCCTCCCCCTGCCCAGGGAGGAAGGTCAAGGCAGAGGAGCCACCTTCTGGGAAAAGGCACCATCATCACTTCGTGTCCAGCTGGGGCTTTGTGTTTCCTGGAGGCACATCCAGACCCCCTCATCCCTTTGTTTTACCGACAAGAAAGAAGCTCAGAGAGGCACCTGACTAGCTCCCAGTCACACAGGAGACGGCAGCAGGGACTCAGCCCAGGTCTGCTCTGGGGGAGTCCAAAGTACATTTTCCCACTTCATTTTGACCTGCCCATAAAGATTCGTTGTTTGTTATGCTTGTCCTTCATGTCCAGCAGGTGCTATTCTCTCTCTTTTCCAATGATCTCTTAATGTTGCCCTTACCATCTTTATGATCCTTGGCCAGAGGGAGCAGGCAGCGAGGATCACAGCAGTGACAGGGCCCGTGACTCTTGCAAGAAGGGTCGAAGCACCTGGACCGCACCAGGAGCCCACGTCAACATGGTCCAACCCGAAGCTTCCTTTAATAATACATAGCTCCTTCACAACACGTCCCTCCTTATCCTGAAATAGAATTCATATTCAGTGGTACCTCAAGATACGATTGCCCTAACATATGAGATTTTTTGAGATACGAGCCGTCAAGTGACCGATTTTTGCTTTGAAATACGAGCAACATTTGAGATAGGAGTAATTGCGCAGATCGGCTGGCTGCACACGACCCACCAGTTTACCTCGACTCGAGCGTCTCATAATTTCCCACGCCTCAAGGTTACGGAACAAATTAAACTCGTATCTCGAGGTACCACGGTAACACAACTCACCTACAAACACAATTTCAGAAACCATGCTGTGGTGCTTCTATGAAGGAGGAGCAGAGGGGAAGTTACTTAGTGGAAATGTTTTCCTGTGTAAGTGCCCAGGCCTGCCCGCACTGGAAGTCTTGCCGGTGTCCTCCCATGCTTTTACCCGCTTATCGTGAATGAACTCAAAGAGGATACTTCGCCATGGGGCATTGTCAGGCCCTTTTTCTCCTTCCTGAGCTTTTGAAAGAAGGACTAAATGGATTTGCTCAGAGACCCAGAGGCTTTCCAGAAGGCGACAGTGTGGAGTGCTGCTCCAGTTCTCAGACTCGTGAGGACATACCAGCTCTCACGGAATTTAGCTGAACAATTATTGCTAGTAAAGTTTCACACTAAGAAAATTCTAGTCTTCCCTTGATTTACACGGTGGTTGCATTCTTGGAAAATTTGGGATATGTTAAAAGCATTTTTAAAAAAGTGCTTGGTATCTGTATGTAAAAAAAAAGTCATGTTTCAGGCGCAGAAAATTATAAAATGAACTTTCATCGCTATGAATGTCAGAAGTCTTCCAGGATGAGGCTATCTTGCCCATTGCATGATGCTACTCATTTCTTGCCAGCATCCCTCTCTCCTCCCATTAATGCCAGTAGTGCCCACTAATGTTTCAATCAAATATGTACCTAGTTTCTAGGCAACAGTATTACCTTCATGGGGAATTTCGTGTTTCCAGTGCCAGCGACTCTGGTAGTAGGAGTTTTGTGGGTTCAGCTGGGTGGTTCTTCTGCTTTGTATCATGTCCACAGACACCCAGCTACTGAATGGGCTGTTCTGGGGTCCAAATGACTCTGCTCACATATCTGGTACTTTGGTGGGTGGCTGGAAAGCAGGTTCAGCTGGAGCTGTCAATTCTAGGCAGCCTCCAGATACAGTGGTTCTCAACTTTTTTTTAATGCTGTGACCTTTTAATACAGTTCTTCATGCTTTGGTGACCCCCAATCTTAAAATTATTTTTGTTGCTACTTCATAACTGTAATTTTGCTACTGTTAATGAATCATAATGTAAATATCTGTTTTCCAATGGTCTTAGGCGACCTTGCTAGCAGTTTCCAACCTGTGGGTCACGACCCACAAATTGAGAACCGCTGCTGTAGTTCTAATTATGCTAATTAACCGGATGTCCTTCCAGACCACCTTCCAGTTTAAGCCAGGCTGCAAGGGAAGCCCAGTGCTGGCAGCTGGGGGGAAGGAGGGCCTACTCTTGCGTGAATTTTGTACATCAGGCCTCTAGTAGAATTACAACAGAAGGAAAAGCCACTCATGTGCTGACTTTTCAAACCCAGCCCTGAGGCCTGCACTCACATTGCTGTGTTGCAAGCCAGAATCACTAGCCACAGGCTCACTGAGTGACCAGGCTGATACCTATGAAAGGAGTCCCACTATAGTGTGGCAACTGCAGGGGATCCACCCACAAAGAGGCGATTTTCCTGGGGACCCCAAAAAGTAAGTACTTAGCTCACACCACTTTGAAGAAACCCCTCAGACTCTGGGCTGTCTCTCTGGGGAATCTGATGTGTCTGTGGTAGGGTACAGGCCACCCAGGGAGCCCAGTGGACCCAGGGCCACCCAGGCACTGGGATGGGGAGCGTAGGTGGGGGCTAGGGATGCATGGGGCACAGAAGGAGGTTATTTTTAAACAGATTTATTGAGATAAAATTCACCTGCCATACAGTTCACCCATCTAAAATATACAATTCAGTGGTATTTAGTAGATTCATAGTGTGGTGCAGCCATTACCACTATTCAATTTCATAATATTTCATCACCCCCAAGGCCTGTATTCAGGAGAAGTCACTTTTCCTGCCCAAAGCCCTGGCAACCACCACTCTACTTCCTGTCCTCAAGGATTTCCCTACATGCAGCCTGTTGTGATGGGCATTCTTTCACTCAGTATGTTCTCAAAGTTCATCCATGTTGTAGCCGGTGTCAGGACTTCAGTCCTTTTCATGGATGAATAATATTCCATCTTGTGGCTATGTTGCATTTGTTTGCTCATTCATCGGTTGATGTACTGAGACATTTTGAGGGGTGACCCACCACTAAAGTGGGTGCAGGTGGGCAGCTTGCGGTGGACCCTACACGAGGGCAGAGCTGCTGAGGCCAGAACTGGGTCCTCACACATGCACAGGCCTTTCTTCCAAACAGCTGCATTTCCCCCTGAAACGGTGAGGGAGGGGTACAGACCAACACCCACACCCAGTGCTTGCTGCTCACTGCCTGGTCTCTACTTACACAGACGTGCGCCTATCCCCCACGCCCTTTGTTTGAAATTTAAAACCGAGTGTTTGATTTTGGAGGATGTGAGACGCAGATGGAAGAATAACATGAATTTTATTTGTTTTTTCCCCCATTGGTTTTTCATAAAAGTTGTTTTGAGAAGTGGGAGGTCATGATATGTCTGTGTTCTCTGTCTCTCTCCACACACACACACACACACACACACACACACACACTCACTGGGCCCCGTGTCCGGATCCCCCATGCATGGGATGTAATTATGCAGCTCTGTGAGGGGCGTTGCTAGCAGTGGGGTCACAGGGCCAGCGGTTTGTGTGGGGTCTCTGCATGTCTTCAGCTCTCGACAGCAGAGGCCACCCACGTCACTACTGGTGTGTCACCAGGGGCCTGATGTCATCCTCGGTCCCAGCAAGCATTGGGACGGGTCCTGCCCGAGACGCCTCCGGAGGGCCCCTGGCCTCACACCGGGCTCCTTTTCTGCGGGAAGACAGCTCGCATTCCGGGCCGGGAGCTGGGCTCACGCTGCGGGCCTGTGGGCGGAAAGCATTTCACAATGGGAAAGGGGCCGGACTCGGCCAGGAGGGAGGAAGTGTCCCTCGCAGGGCCCTTTGGTCTCGAGGTATTATTTCAAAGGCCCCTGTTTTGAAATTATGAGACCACCAAAAAAGCATGCCAGGGCCAGAAATGACTGTAAAAGGTAATAATTGTTAATAAGTTGGCGTCCGCCCCGTCATCTGAGCAGCCTGGTTTTACAAACATAAAGGACAACATTGTAAGAAAATAGGAAGGCCACAGCCTGGCCTGTAAAACCATTAACCACACCATAACTACGTATTAAATGTGAGTTTTAATTCAATTTATAGCTTTAATAAGGGTCTTTGCACCAACTTAGAGGGAAGGAGAGCATTTGAGACTCGTAAAGCCACAGAAACACAGTGCTCTGAGCATCCTGCTATTTTTATGATCATGGCAGCAGCCTTGACCTGGGCTATCTGGGCAGGTCAAGCCTCAGTATTTACTGGTGCTTTGGGACACTTTTTACAGGTCGCCGTGTGCTCACATGTTGGGGTGCTCACATGTTGGGGTGCTCACATGTTGGGGTGCTCACACTTCCTGGGCTGGTCACTATCTCAGGTCAGCAGGCAGAGTGGTCCTTGCTGCCCGCCCCTGGCTCTCGGGGGCCTGTTGAGTGGTCTCCAAGGTCAGCTGTTCCTTCCAGGTGGGCCCTCCAGGTGCCAACCAAAGCTGGGCTTCCTCTTTACACGGTTTTTGGCCTTGACCTTCAATCCTCCCCAGCAGACCCCACATGGCTTACTCTAGGGCAGGTTTCAGGAGTTATGGGAAGAAACATTTTCACTTCAGGTGCCGGAAACATGCATGTGTTGTTTTCTCGGGTGAGTGGCCTCAGAGAAGCAGCCTGCAGAGTCATGAGAACCTTGTTTGCATCTTCTCCAGCCCAACCAGGGGCGGTAAGGTTTGCCAGACACGATGAATTTCTACTAAAAAAAAAATAGCCCAGCTATTGTGGCTCAGTGGTTGAGCATTGACCCATGAACCAGGAAGTCAGAGTACATGCCAGATCGTGGGCTCAATGCCTGGTAGGGGGCATGAAGGAGGCAGCAGATCAATGATTCTCTCTCAGCATTGATGTTTCTATCTCTCTCCTTTCCTCTCAGAAATCAATAAAAATAAGTTTTAAAAAATTACAACTTACTTCTTTTGCTCCCATAAAACCTACATGTTTATAAGTAGGAAATCTAGGCAATTTAGAACCTTATCTCTAAAAAGAAAAAATCATGTGTGACCCCACTCTTAGGGCTAAACTCTGTTAACACTGGTCCTTTGCTTTCATTCACAGGTACTCCTGCTTTACAGTAATGATGGCCGCTACTTTCTGCCCACCAGGGCTTGTGACCACTGCCTTATGTAACTGGATCCTCAGCCGGGGAACTACGCCGTGGGGTATGTGTTTAGGGACCTGTTAACTGGAGCCGGTGAAACCAGGAGGCTGTTCAGGGTCACATGGGTAAGGTCAGGGTCTGAGCCCAGTTGTGTCTGAGCCCAAAATTCATCCAGCCTTCACCACTGCTGATTTCTTAAATCCATGGCTCAAGTAGGCCGGTCTCACACTTACTTATGTAAGTGCTGCATTTACTTGTTAATTTGTCCCTGCAGCTTCATGGGGCAAATGAAGACATGGATGGGTGAATGGATGGATGGATGGATGGACAGGTGGACGAATGGATGGATGGATGCATAAATGCAAGCAAGGGTGCATGAGTGGCATTTCTAATCTGGGCCTCAGGGGGAAGCCCTAGGGTGGATGGGTCATCATTTCAGACCTTTCACACCTGGACAGCCGATGGCTGCTCATCTTGTCTGGAGAGTCCCTTCCACACGCTCTGGTCAGGGAGACGGACCCTGCTGTCTGCTCCTCCAGGGTGACCTCATCTGGTTGGCCCCCCACTGCCCCGAGGAGTATGAGAAAATCCTCCTTGGGTGCACACCCTCCCTGCCCAGGGCTCTGGACCCAGGCAGATCCTGGCCTGAGACCCTGTGTGCATGTGTTTTTTTGCTCAAGTTCTCTGTTCTCTATGCATGGACTTGCCCCGGTCCTTTATGTACTATGACCAGAGATGGTATTTGCATTGGTATATCAATGAGAATTGAAACAAAGAGGGATTTCTGATTAGTTTTCAGATCACTAGAAATCAATTCTCTGAAGCCAGACTGTCTGGATTTGGATCTTGGCTCTGCCTTTCAATAACTGTGTGATCTTGAGCAAGTCACTGAACCTCTCTGAGACCCCACAGCCTCATCTGTATAATGAAGATACAAACTGTGCCTATGTCGTAAGGTTGTTGTGAGGGCTAAATGTAGAACACATAGAATGGCTATTATTATTAATTACCAGTTTCTCATTAATCACTAGTATTAATGATCAATGTTTAAAAAGGATTATTTGTTATTAACAGTTGTGATGCTTAGCATCGTTATTTAATAGCAATATTATGATCCAATTTGCATTCCAGC